>VBVR01004609.1:0-14019 GCA_011638315.1 Tetramorium parvispinum | reverse complement strand
AAAAACAGGGGAACAATCACAGCTCAAAACCGCCGCTTGTAGGCATTACCGTTTATAGAAAACAACTCCTCGGATGCCTAGCAACGACGATGCTGGGCGGACGTATCTCGCCGCGCGCTTGTATTCGGCGGAGGACCGGCCTAATACGGCGATATTTTATCATTAATATCTCGTTAACTATTGCGACAATTGCAAAATGGTAGAGGACTTTTCTTCTCAGTTTGACCCACTCTATCTCCAATTTCCGGGTGCGAACTTTTATACCGGACACCCTGTATGTAGCCGGAATTCTTCTCAGTCCAGTTGTATTCTGCCTGCAGAGTTTTCTTGTGAAATTTAATCGATAATTCTCTCTCGAGCTAAATCTGCGCTAATTTTAATGGAATAACATTTAATTATTCCTTAAGGAAATGATGAAATTATTGTTTGTCACATCAAATTATTGATGTGACATTTATTTGATAATATGAGAATACAAAAGATTATTTCATATACTGCAACATTATCGACGATATCACTCTGACATAATTATAAGTTATAAAATGACCAATGATTATTATATGCAAACAATACAATTTATTTTATTAGTTTATTTTTTGTATGACTTATATTATTAAGAAATCTTTAAGATACTTCAGACGCTTAAGATGCCAATTAACTTAAGATTTGCTAATTTTGCTGAAATAATATGAAGAATCATCTTTTTATGCAAAACAGATCTTTTACGTTCCGGGCAAATTTTTTCGATATAATATTAATATATATGAAACCAATAAATAGGTATAATTTTTTAATAGCAAATTTACAAAGGTCAGTGGAGTCCAAGTATTTCACAACTGGCGTACTTTTCGCTTTTATGCACTATAAAATATTTGCATGATTCCCCACGATGCGTCCTTTCTCATCGCTATTCGTATTCACGATACGCCTCCGGGGAATAATTTTCCGCGAAACCTACTAAACGCGTAAAACACCCTCGAAATTACCAAGCGTACTCACATTTACAAGTGTACATTAGGTTTACAAATAACGGCCTTTGAATTATACGTTCCATTTTTCTCTACCAATTTGCGTAATATTTACTCTTTACTCTTATTGTTTCATTATTTCATTCTAGTTAATGAATCTAGTAGCATATTAAAATTTTTTAATTACGAAAATTGAATATTATTTTTAGCATTAATTTCATATTTTTTTATTATAATTATTATGTTAAATATAATCTAATAGGTTGTTTAATTTTATTAACCGTATTTATTTATAGTTAAATAATATTTTTGTTAAATATATAAAATGTATCAAATATGATTTTATGAGGACTAATAAAATTTGTATAACTCTCTGATAAAAAAATCTGCGGGAAAATGAAACGAAGAGAATAACGGCAAGATGTTATCCCGAAGTTACTGACTTTATCTTAGCAATGGCTGCGCCTTAATTTTTTTTTATGTGTATCAATCATCTCACTTAATTTCCCACGGGCATCGTGCCACAGAATTAGCCAGTTCGGACTGTTCACGTGCGGAATTAAGTTCGTGGATTTTTCTGTGCACGCGAGAACCTACGTGACCGCGCTAGGATTTCTTTCGCTACGGGACGAAAACGAAGAGATCCACCTTGTTGACTTTAATGCAAACAACGCTCACTATCTGCACAATTGCTAGAGAAATTATTCTGATATATTTTATACAGGAGAATAATTTCTCAGAACAAAATATTTCTGTTTTCGCGTCGTCGTGCGTTTCGCTGAATTATGCGAGATTGTACTGTTCGTAAATCATACAAGATAATTAAACTAGTAATTAACTTGTATCACTAATTCATATTTTAATTTGTCATCTACAGTAACGTTACATGCACCATATTAATTTTACTCTTTCAATGCTTCAAAGTTACGTATGATAAGATTGTATCAAGCAGAGGTACGCAAACATAATATAATATAAAGTACAAGGATTCCGGATTGGATTAAAATCTAATGTCACAATTTTCCGTAAGGCTATCAGGCTTTCAGAACGTATAATGCAATTTCACGCTGTACAACTCGACATCGTGCTTACGGCGAATTATCCTGTCCCATGCGTGCGCGTATCGATAACTAATGCGAGCGCAATCGCAACATGACGCCAACGATGGAGTCGAAATTCCACTGTCACACTAGGGCCGACAGCAGCGCGAAAGACTCGAACGTGTTCGCATGTCCCACGGGAACCCGTCATAATTTCGTTATGTGCGCGCTCAGGCCAACCTAACTCTGCTGGACGTATTTATCGAGCCCGCTCACGTTTATATCGGTTATTAATATGGCTCTCGGCGCACCTCTTATGGCCCTGTGTATTATGGTCGTTAATATACTTCATTCGATCCACGCGTAACCGTCCACTTTACGCTCACTTACGTTGTACGATGCGTACACATAATAAATGAAGAACGGTAAAATGAATTCTTTCAGGGTAACATCAGTGATACACTGCAATATTGCAATAATTAAATTAAATGTCTAACAGCACTTTATAAATTAAAGTTCTATGATAACGTGTTCATATCGGAGCAAACAACGTTCTCCGTTTTTTTAAATAACTAAACAACACAGATAAACTATCAAAATTTCGTGCAACTGATTAGGAAAGAGTTGCAATCAAGAGATTGCTTAAATTTATTTTCTGGATTGGGGAGAGCTTTCTCTTTTCATGAACGCAGCTCAAGCACCGTTTTATTCTCAGCCAATTAAAACGCTAAGCTGATAATTTAAGCGAAGATACTTCTCTGTCTTATCTTCATACAAAAGCGCATGGTTTTCTTAAGAGGACGGAGAAAAGACCGTTCTAATCCACACTATGAATTATCTCCTTATTTCGTTACTTTCTTGATGCTCTTCTAAATTCTTCACCGTCCTTCGTTTATACGAGGGATTGTTCGGTGCGACGATGCTTTGTTCGGGCGACCCTTCCACACAGCGTTTACTTTCGCGTCCCTCCGTTTTTGGAAGTGTAAGTTAGGTTTTTAGTAGGTACTTCGCGTTTCTTTGCCGACATAAATTATCGCAGATAAGAATTAATTAAACTAATTAATTACTAGAACATACCACTTTTTTTGCTCTAAGGAGAGATTCATTTCAATGATAACAATCATTTATTTTATCAGATAATTCTTATCATTTAAATCGATTAAAACCAACATACACGTTTACTATGGTTTTTATGGTTTCTTTGTTATTTAATTAAAGAATCTCTCAGAGATATTGATTATAGTAAAATGAGAAGTGTTTTTTTTTTGAAACTATAAGGATATTATATAAGTGTGTCGGGTGTATAGCGTCCGCGAGAATTACTTCCAGAAACGTGACCGATTAAATGAGATTTATAAATGTGGCGGTTGACAAGCGGTGAGCTTCATTACGTCCAAACAATTGAAAATTGCACGCTTTCGCGACCACGCAATGTGGTACTTGTTTTCCCAAATAATGCTATTAACTACGTCGACGTAGAGGTGATGGCCCCAGGTGCATGTGTATGCCAACAAACAGGAAATCGTGATGCAGCGGAATACTCTACTGTGTACCAATTTCAGTACGGAATTTCATTTTACTCAATATCATCGATGTAGTGTTGAATCATAAATTAAAAAGATACTATTGACGAGACAATCTTTTAATTTGTTTTATTAAATTTCTTTACAATTTTATATTTATGAAATTAAAATCATATTAAAATAACACTCTATTGATTTGAGTAGACAATTTTACTTTTCATTATTTATATTAGTTAATTAAACATTAAACTGTTAATTAACTTATTGACAATGTAATACTAATAGATCAACGATAATAATATGATGAACGAAATAATATTTATGTACCGTAAATAGCATCTCTCGTGAATGCTTCATAATATTTTGATCTACTCTCTAAATTTCTTAAAAGTAAAAATTTATTTAAAGATTTGTTTTTAAAAATTATTTTTAAATTATTAATTTTTAAAAATAAAATATTGTATCTTTTGTGATGTTTTTTTACAATTTGTATTTTTATTTGTGTGTTTAATTAACATTGTTAACTTCGAAATCAGAATTACACATCATACATTCTCAATACGCAATTCTATTCAGTACAAATCCACGCTCGTCTAATTATAATTCCGGACCTTAATTTAATGTCGTAAATTGAATTCGGTACCAACGAAATGGACAAAGTTCGGCGAACCGTTTAATAGTTTTGAAGTGCGGCCCTCGATTTTAATGGGCTCGCTGCCGTTCAGCAATTCCATTTTAGTAGAGATATTTCGCGTGCATTTACTCACGGCAAAATTCACTTCCGTCGCCATATCTTGCAACACATTTGGATAAAATACATGGAAGGCAAAATTAAGCGGAATTATAAAATCAACTTTTATGAGCTCACTCGGGAGTAAGTGGTGATCTAATATCGAAATAAATATCGTTGTTTCCATATTTTTAATTACGCAATATAATTTCTGTATGTTGAATTATGTGCAATTATCTTTTAGTTTTATCTTGATTTTAATTAAACTTTCTACGCCGACTTATCTTTATTTCACATTGTTTGAAAACTCTATTTCCTCTGGCGAACTTTATAAGAATTTTTGTCCACGGTGTCCCACTGATTATGTTAATGGCAATAATTCTTTGAGGCTTTTTAATAATGAAAGTCGGCTAGTATGTGAAACGTCATTTGTGCTATACATCGTCACGACGGCGACGTTTCAAGTGCGACATTACTCATGGCCTTTCATATTATTATCGCCACGGGATTCGCCTACCTCACACAAAGGTAGTCGTCGCCGCTACAGAGGCTCGGCGCAGGATGATTCGCCGATAACGCCGCTGAAAAATGATCTTACCTGCATTGCCGGAACCCGACCGTATCTCGAAGCTATTTTCGGATGACCGATGACACCGGTCTCTCTTGATGACGTCAATTCGATGTCGCTCAGCTACTCGACGAGGGATACAAAGTAAGCGATCTGTGTTGCTCTGGGGGGATAATAAATTGGCCAATGTTAAAATATCTGTCAATATTGCATTTACACAGTTTGATTTATTTTTGTCGTCTAAAATGGTGACTAAAGAAATAGCACCGAACTCGCTAGCGGGATAGGATAGAAATGAATATACATATAACAATTATATTCCTTCTTTGAAATTTAGCTGTCCTTCGCGAAGAAAAACTCTGTTAAACGGTACGGTGAGTTATTATTCGAGAAATTCGGGTCAATACGCGTTCGAAAATCTCTGCCTGATTATAGGACCCGTTAAATTGTGGATGCGGATCAATGAACTTAATATCTCGTAAGTTATCACCTATACGCGGTGGCCTAGGAGATTTTGTACCCAGCAACCTGCATGAACAAGGAGTTCCCACCGGACGACCGCGGTTCATACATATTTATGGAGATTTATCGTATGCACGCAAAGCTGGTACCGCGACTCTTTTTTTTTTTGGCGTTCTGCCATCATCAGCCGTTCCGCCCCATCGAATTTTATTTCCGCTCGTGGGCCGCTCTATGCGCCCGCGAGTTCGGCGACCATAAATACCGGAATGGTCACGGCTCGCCGTTAAAAGATGCCGAGGAAACCGGCGAACCCGGAGGAACGGCGCTTACCGATCGTCGTCTTCCAGGGGGGTTATCGGAAAGAAGTCGTTGACCGTGCGAGCCGATTCCGAGTTTACGAGTTGGTCGGATAGTCCATAAAGAATACTTGGCTTCCCGGTAAATCTCATTCCGCGCTCTTATTCAATAATACGGCGGCAGAAAGAACTGCGATTGTTCGTCATCGTGATAAACATTCGCAACCATCTGCTACGCATTGCGGATATATTTCACCGCGACTAACTCTCGTTGCGCTAAATTTAATTTATTAAACGATTCTTTAAAAGACTGACATTTTGTGCGTGTATTAAAGAAATTCATTTGGGGAAATATATGTCCGCAACGCTATCGAATTGTTTTTACAACGACACTCATCACTGTGTGAAAATTAGCTTTAGATTATCTAGATCAAAAGCTAATATTGAACCTGGTTACACAGTTAATAATTTTATTTGCCAACAGTATTGAAAGATATTTCTAAATAATAATTTTAAAAGTGATTGGATTGCGATATTTTATGAAATTATAAAATAGTTTTACTTGGTCATCAGATTCACATCGACGTCGTTTGGTTTTCCGAACAAAATGAAGATTACGACACTTTATGTACTTTTCATTCAGCAATTTAATATCAAAGTGGAGAATAATGTGCGTTTTAACTGATATAACGGACGGTCAACATTTGGAAGTGATTGCGTTGCACTTATCACACCGGAGCGTGGAACGGGGCTGCAATTTTATGTAAAATCAGCATCGCTATTTAACGTTACCGTGCGCGTTAATTACATCACGTGGGTGACGTGTTACGTGAGCTATATTCCGATTTAATAATCTCACGGGTAATAGTTAACGGGCGATACAGATCGACGGGGGGGAATACGGATCGGGACTTTCCGTGCCGGGATTGAGCGTTCCGTGGGCGACGCCGCGCCGCGCGCACCGCGCCTCGTTCCTCGTTATGGAGAACGCGTGTCGCGTGACTTGACGGCCGTGACGAAACAACGGTCGAACGACCAGATCGAAACGGCACGCATCTCGTGCGAACGGAGGAAACAATTAGTGTCAACGCAAATTCAATTATCAGCCGGATCCGCCGGCTTTTTGCCGCCGGAAGCATTAGCCGAGATTTGCATTTCGCGTTAACGAAGATTACATGTAAAAAGTGGATTTAATTTATGAGCGGGGAGAGGTTGCGCCAAGGACGCACAGTCGCGTGACATTATTTCATCGACATCGATGTTTCTGTAACGTAGTAAGGTCGTCACATTTTTTTCCCGACGCGTCCCACTTAATTAACGCCGAGGGAATGCGCGAAGAATTTGATTTTACCATAACGTTTGACGAAATATGAAATGTTCGCCATTCCATTTAATACTCATTTTCGCATAGATTCTCAAACGCGGACGTACGTTTATACGAGGTCAGCGATGAATTTTCGCTGAATATCAATCCGGGCCAGGAACGGAAAATCGTTAAAGCCGATAAATCATAATTTGGGAATGACAGGGTTAATAGAGAAGTAGATCACTGGCGATTACGCGCTGCCCCTCCCCCCCTCCCCGGTTCGGCCCGATTAAAAACGCCACAAATCCCTTCTGAAAGGCCGTGTTCGCTTCATCGACGCGCGTCGATCAACCTCGAGCCTCGTGTCCGTGACAAATTCGCTGTGGTATGCGCGATTTAGTGATTGTCCCATCGACAGGATAAAATCGCCCGTTTACATTCAGGCTCGCGATGGCTTCATACCATAACGTGCCCGCGATCGAATTTCCCCCATTAGAAAGAGGAAGTGCGCGGAGGTGCCCGACGTCATTTCCAATGCGCTAGCATTTAGTTTCCGCCCCATCCGGTGGCTATCTGTATCACTACATCATCACGATGGGCTGGCTCGAGTGAAAATCGCGTCCTGTCCATCCCCAATTGGGTTCGGATAATTTACTGCTAAAAAGCGATCGCTTAATTTTTAATTTCTTCTAATTTTCATTCTATTTATCTTTCACATCTGGTTATCTTTCAACTTTTAAGCAATCATAAGAGAATAAATGATGAAAATTACATTGCACAAATTGTTATGCAAAATTTTAATGACAAATCTTATAATAAATCTGTATCAGTTCTCTTAATTGATTTGAAGTACAGGTATGTAAAAACATAATGCAAATCTAATAAGATTGAAAAGTTATTTACCTTTTAATTTTGTTAATTTTTCTCAAAATTTCAGATCAGATTATTGTAAACATTTTATTTGGTAATTATAGAAATATAAAAATTCAGCAGGTTTTAATTGTATTGATAAGGGCTGATTTCACCTCTTAAATTTGGTTGTGGATAAAAAAATATTGAATATTTTTTGACTCTATCTGCAAACTTACATTTCATTAAAATTGGAGAGGGACAGCTGGGAGCTTTTTCTCGTGAAGTCTCACATTCGGTGAGACTTCAGCTACAAATTTTCTAGACTTGCTACTCGTAGCTTATCTCGCCGGCGGGGATCATGGATCATCAAAACTAATTATATACTCTAGATCTTCTCTCTCTTCGGGCTATAGACCCGAGTTAAAGTATGCTCAAAACTCTGCGGCGGCTGAAATTTAGTCGACTAAGCAAAAAGGGAAGCAATTTCTTCGCTGGGTGCCAGCGAGATGGAGAGAAGGGGGCAGATTCGAGTGTATATCTTTGCTTTTCTTACTTTTTGGAGTGGATACGCGCTACCTCTGGAAAATAAACTGGCCACTTTTATCGATCGAGGTCCCGGGCCGTTTCGCGGCCGCCATTAAATGTACCGTTCTACGCCCCTCTCTATCCTCTGCGTGCCTCTAGTCCACTCTTCATCCCCCTTATCCTCATCTTTGCCCCATTAAGCTCAAATAATCAGCCCTCTCCTTCCAGCGACCTCATCGCGATGGGTGAAGGCACGTTTTCCTCGGCCTCGTATCCGCGAAACAGGATTTTAAAGGCTCATTATTCTGCAACTTGCCCATCCACATACAAGTATCGATGTTTATAATTGTCGTTTATAATTTTAAAAATTATTGAACCATGCTGCAAAGGCTGCTGCCGAGAATAAGTATGATGTACTAAATCCTTGAAAATCCGAATCAAACAAAATGATTTTATCAATTGTGACACGTCTTTAGTTTCTTGAAAAAATTTTCTAAGATTGGCTTATCATAAAATTGATTCGATAAGGTGTACTTCTTATTTTCACTCACGAATGTTTGAATTATTAAAAATTACACCTCAGCAGCAGCATATATTTTTTTAATAAACTATCAATCATGCAGATTTCTCTTTTTCTCTCTCTCTTCAGCATTTAAAATTATTGAACCATGCTGCAAAGGCTGCTGCCGAGAATAAGTATGATGTACTAAATCCTTGAAAATCCGAATCAAACGAAATGATTTTATCAATTGTGACACGTCTTTAGTTTCTTGAAAAAATAAATTTCTACAAAATTGAGAACATTAATTACATTTTGATTTTTTTTCTGTTACAGGTAAGAATCACTTGGTGGGCGAATTTTATGTTGAGGTTGTAAGTATACAATAAGTAAACAATTATTATTTTTTTTTACACTTTATTACTCTTCATTTATTTAAATTTTACTTAAATTTTTTATGTTGATGATGTATGATGTATAATGAATAGATGTATAACACATTGATTCGCCACAGTACGGTGTTTTTTAAATCTATTTCGATCTATTCTTCGTACTAATGCAATTGTATTCACTGCACGCTATTTTTCTTCCTCGTGGAATAGAAAAACCCCGCTAATGTTAGTGAAATAAAAGCATGTTTTTCAATCGTGGCTTCGCACAGACGACAGCAATGTCGACCAGGCGAAGTGCTTGCACAAGAACTTAGTGAGTTCGCGTGAACGAATTTCTTCGTTTTCCTTTTCTCGTGTCTCCTCTGCGGCTTTTTTGTTCTTATACCGTTGTAAACGGCGGCTCTGCTTTGAACCCCGTGTATAAAGTCCCCACAAATTAATTAGCACACTCCCCGCGATGGGTTCATCACGAGCCGGAATAAATTATGCGGCACAAAACCCGCGTCGTGAATCCTTGTATCATTAATCTCAGAAAGTTCTCGAGACATATACAACAGATTTATCTCGTTGATACCGTTTTACGCATGTAAATTTACTCTCGTTATATTTGGCGCCACACGTGTATTCTAAGACCACCTTCTTGATTGACACAAGAATCACGATAACATCTATTTACAGATAATAATATTGTTTGAGAGCTATCTTCATTATATTTTTAAAGTTGATCTACATAAATTGTGATTTCTCTCTTGCCGAGACAAAAGTATGTATATTCGATTCGAGTATATTCGAGTGTGCATGACAAATTTTTATTGTTAAACAATTTCGCTTACAATCTCTTCTGTGGCTTAAAATTTCGGCCGCATTGCTTGAATAAGGGTCGAGGTCCGCGATGCTGTCACAGGGTTTCGGGAGATCCGTGCTACTTGGAGAGCTGCAGAACGAAACCGGCCTCGTCCTTGGCCGCATGGTCATCGAGGCTAATTCCCCCGCTTCTCCTGCCAATGCATTTCGGACAAACGGGGTCCTCTTTCGTGGACCCAGCGGGCGACTAGCCTCGGACGCGAGCCGAACAGACACCGGCGATACATCACGCAACAACCACAATTCTCCGTCCGGTTCTAAGCGCATCGTCCAATGGTACAACTAGCGGGTGGACGAGGATAAGGGCCAAGGCAAACGCGTGTCGCGCTGGGCTCTGCCGTTCGGATTCTCGGCCGTCAAATATGAAACCTCCAGCGAGCGCCTTCGCGATGGTAAATCCCGAGGACATCTCTGCGGGTTCCCGTTGTTAAGCTCACTGCTGGATATTTATGACTCATTGTCAGACGACATAACTGACATCGATAAAGAAAGCGTAGTATCGGAAAAGATCTTCTTCATCACTGTTCACAACGAAAGCCCGTGACCCATTTTATCTGGGAATTTAAATGTAAACTTTTGTATTAGTTATTTTCGCGAGATGTAGCTTTTTACACTATTACGATTACAGTTGCTCGAATGATTGCGCCAAGGCACGTGATAGGAGACAAACATCGCTTGCAATTCACAAATGCCACGCACGTCGGCCGATGTTGGCTTACGAAGAGAATATCGGGTCGACATCTCCGCTCTCGTGGTCTTCTCGGTGATGCGGTCGGCACTCGTGATTCTCGTGGTCGCGGTAAAAATGCGACGACTCTCCGTTGTCCCGCACTGTTAGTTCCGACTCGACGCGAGATGGAACGAATAGGAGAGACGAAAAAGGGAAAAGAAAGAGAGGGAGAGAGAGAGCGAGAGAAGGAGCACACGATCGTGTCCTCTCTTTGTAACGTCTGTCGCGACCCGAGTCTCCCTTCGTCCTCCATTCTTCGCCGTGGCCCCGCCTGGAAGGCGACGTAGTCCTTCGTTCTTCCCTCGGGGACTACAAATAGCTTGTCAGTTGAATCATAATAGAGACTCGGGATCGCGAGATAATCTCGCATCAGGATATCACGGCGTGAGTTCACCGAGGCCGAAACCCAAGGTCTCGGCGTCCATGTATTGATATAGGGTTCACGTTAATCCTGATTAAGAAGCGATTTATCGAACTTTCAATATATTCCAACCAGAGTCGTAGATCATTAACGATCGTGCGAGAGCTTTTAAATTAAAAGAGAAACAAATCAGTAGATTTACACTATTATCTTTTAAACAAAATTTCATGATAAAATTCCTTGATGAGCTCGTTGGAATTTTAATTGGCAAATCTGAAAAGTGATACCAGGAATTAGTGAGTATTAACAAGGAATTTATCGCGTTTAAATTGGACACTTTTTGATGTAATAAAATTTAAAATTTCGTTTAAATTTAATTTGAAGAGACGTGTGAGATAAATAAATACAATAAAGAATTATTAAAATTTAATGCACATTCAAATTCGAATTTAATTTCAGTACATTTTTATTATAACTCTTTTGATTAATTATCGCACATTAAAAGCACAATCATCAAAATATATTGCGATCGTATATAGTTAGAGTGATCGATAGACAATTCTTTGCAGCACAATAATTGCAAGGACATATGGATGGTACGAGGCAATCTCTCGTGGGATAATCTCACTGAGAGTTCATAAAGTCAGGTCGATCGGACCTGGAGTGAACTGGAGTGAACTTGGGACTATGAAGTCCCTGACACCACAGGAAGTCCATACCTGATTGCTGTCGTGACCGATTACTAGGGTCCACGAACTTCCTGTACCGTCAACTTTCTGATCTCACGAGAGTTTCTCACCGTATTTATGTCCGTATCACGTTACTTCTACTTGTACTCTAGCAGTATATAACGTTAATAATTTAATTATATACCAAATAGTCATAAGTTTTCATTCAGTAAATGGTAAATATTATTAAAAGGCATTTAACTATTGTTCTTTTTCTTACTCTACATATTATTGAAAAAAAGAATTCACTTCAACTGATGAAAAAAATTAATTAATATTTAGATATTACTACGTTTATGTCTTATTTCTGAGTTTTTAAAATCTTTTTCTTATTGAATGCCATCAAATGTCTGACGTACATTAAATAAAACATAAGCTGTTGAAATTTAATAAAAAGTTTTATCGAACAAACAGAAAATTGTATTTCCGCGCCATCCGACATGTATGTGACAAGAAATTTCGCCGTTCCTCTTCTGTTCAGTTTATTGTTTGCATGATCTTCGAAAAATACTTTTCTTATTCTTTGAAACTATTTGATCTAAGGAATGAAATGTCCTGTGGGAGAGAATCGGCTTCCCTTTACTGTTCGCCCTTTTGCTCGTAACTGAACGTCGAAGTGGCTGTCCACGATTTATCGAGCCGTTGAGCGTGCCCCAAGAAGATTGCAGTAACTTTCGCATTATTGCTAGGTGCTGGCAACGATCCCATTGCAAGATGAAAACGTACTGCTGCCAGAAGGACTGTCTAGATACAAATCGAAATGCGTTTGATGTGTTCCTCAATAAGAAGATACAGCAGAATGGTAGTCATGATTTTGTTCAATCACGATTTTGTTCGGGGTTTCTTCACGTCGTTCCTATCAAATTCTGGAAGACTTATCGGTACCGATGATTGTAGAGATGACTGTAATCTTTAATAAGCATATTCACATTTTATTAGCACATAAATTGATATTAATTATATGACATTAGAATATCTAAAATATTTTGCTAGTACACATAATGATAAAATTGTTTTTGATATAAATTCCGGTTTAACTACAATTTGATTTTGGAAATTAGGAAGGACAAAGATTATTTCTTCTATGCGATCTCTCGGGTTTAACAATCTCCGAGGGTTTAGTGGAATGATATTTCCCTCAAGTAACGATGTTACAAAGCGGGAAACCAAAATTCGATTATCATATCTCGCGCGTGCATCTACAAAAGATGGAGTCAAATTTACCTCGTGTAGGATAGGACCCTTCCCTTTGCAGCGACGTATCGTTGAGAAATCTAAATCGAAGCGGCCTTGAAATACGGTGCCGCGACAAATGTTTTCTGACAAGAACGAGAAACGGAAGCTGGTTAATTTATGAATCGACATTTTTCTACTACGGCGTCGCAATCGCTTCTAAATTACGCGTCGTTCATTTTGTGACAATGTCGTAATTTCTATTGGACTGGCTTAGATTTATTCACGTGTCTATAAGAACTTTTTACACGGAATTTCTTGCTTAAACCGTTTGAGCGGTACGATATTTCTTGTATCTTGAATAAGATACAAGAAAAAGAATGTCGTATAAGATTTTGTATTATTAAGTATTACGTATTTATTTTCTGTACTTATTATCTCATTACATTTCGATCAAGTTTAATTAAATTTTATTTAAAGTACAGTTTTTATTTTACCAGTGGTGATGGGACGCGCGTTTCGCGCTCACTATTATTACCGCAATCTAAATTTTTAAAAAATTTTAATTTTTTAAATCTTTTTCGATAACCTGAACTGTCAAAACTGTCACAATTCATATATCTCTAGACTTTTAATTTTTCTATTTAACTCGAATTATAGTTATGATTTTACGTTTTAAGTTAAAATTTTTATCTGATAAAAATGTGTTAACCTAGTCTTCCATTATTTCTATTTCAACTTGAGTCTCTCGTAACTTTTTAAAAAAACAGCAAAAAATGAGCAAATAATTTTCATATTTTATTCGTAACATTGTGATAATTTGACTCAGATAGCTTAATATATTGGTGGGTAAATAAAGCTATTTATATTAAATTGTCAGAACGTAATCAATAAGACATGAAAATTATTTGCTAATTTTTTGCTTTTAAAAATAATTTTTTTGCTTTAGTTTTTAAAAAGTTACTTAATATTGGGCTATCGAGCCTCTCGTAACTTTTTAAA
>VBVR01004608.1:0-14021 GCA_011638315.1 Tetramorium parvispinum | reverse complement strand
GAATACGCGTATCTCGGCCTATGTCGCGTACCAACACTGATAAACGAACGATATATAACTCTTTCTGATTTTGATTCGCTTGTTATTAAAATAATAAGCCAATTTTACGATTTCAAGTAGAAACTTGAGTTAATTTCCCTTAGTATCCTAAATTTTCTCAAGTAACACTATATTATACTTGAAGAAGCGCATTTTGCGCGCATTTGAATATGATTCTGTATCGAGATACATATATTCTCGATTTAGAAGACAATATATGCAGTCTAAATTTGTAAAGGTCAAAAGGAGGATATTACGAATGGACGAAGAGCGCTAGGAGAAAGAAAGTGTAGACAGACTAAAGCCTAGAAAAGTAACTTGTCAGGAACAACTCGACTGTTATCAGGCAGGTTTAGCTATTTTCAAGAAGGCTGAATCAATATGCTTTCGTAAGAATTATCTTACAATAGCCTGACGTTCAAATATTAATATACATACCTGGACATTGATTCATATTATGACGTACGATCCTAAAGTACATGTAGATAGCAAGTTATAATCGACGTTGGTCGATATGTAGATATGCATTTAAATTTCATATGACATTACGTAGCGTCGTGAGTTTATATACAGAGTTGTAGATAAACCGTCCTATTTCTCTTATTCAAACGCAATGTCAACCACTCTTTTAATTCTCTTTTTAACAAAAATTGAAGCTACTACTATCACTGCAAATGTCTACAAATATCTATTGAATGACATAGCTCTACAATTACTGCGGTACCATTTAACATCGAAAAGTTAAGTATTCTTTTTTATAATGTATAGCGGAGTAAGCTTGAGGATTAAATCACCCTTCAATTAATTTCACACGCACGCTTTAATACTCGTAATTTTAACTCGAAGTGTATTCTTCTATATTATACCTATCTGTTTACATGCGTAAACATGTGTAAAGTATAGAGCAACGTTCTCTTCGTAGTACAACTATTATCGTTGTCGATTCGAGCTGTTAAATTTGCGCCTCTCATTTACATCGCGCTGTTCATCTTCTTCAAACGGTAAACGCTTGTGACACGTCGGTCAGCATCGCGTAGGTGTTTCCGCGAGTAAAGACGAGCGTGGTCGAAAGCCCGCAAAGTAGTTCAAACCGAGGAGAGCCAATAGCGAGCGCGTAATCGTTGGCAGCATGCGTGAGGACGTGGTGAAGAGGCACACGCGGCGTCCCTCTCTCTCTCTCTCTCTCTTTCCCGCAGCATCTCCTTAACTCTTCCTCCGCGCTTAAATAAATTAAGCGAGACATCGCGCGACAAGTGGACTCGGTGTTATACTTACATAGGTACGTACGTGTCTTACGTCATTCGCGCGCGTGGCCGAAGAGGGCTACAACTTTGTCCTCTATCCTTGAATCTTGCTCGAAATTAGCCGCAATCAAAGTGCCACGTCAACATCCCCTCCCCCCTCCTCCTCCGTCCCTCGCTCTCTGTTTAACGACGACGGCGCTTCTTCTCATTCTCCTCTCGTTCGCGGTCGAGGAAATCGGCGAGACTTCCGTCGCGAATCATCAACTCGATGATAAACTCATGAGTGAGTCAGTGACTACGATCATTTCGCCGAATGAATGAAGGAAAGCTCCTTCCGTAATCACAGATGAACGTCTAACGTCTACTCGTTTTATCACGATCGCATGCCAAGCTATTATACAAGATTGCAGACACAAATTAGAATTAATATATGATTACATTCACTGTAATCCTGTAGATTGAAGAAACTTTATTTAAGGCTCGAATGAGTGCAATATTCGTAAACCGACCGTTGTATCGCATGATTGTACATTCTGTATCATGTACATTCTAGTTTTATGACAGTTGATGCGAAATGCGAAGCGACATCTTGAAATAGATGATTTGAATTAGAAAAACGTCGACTAGAACGTTAAATAGGACTACGCCAAACTACGGCAACGGCAGATTTTGATATCTTTACATTCTCGTACACTCGTACGCAATCCTATACGCTCCGATTTGAATTGATCCGCGCGATGTCTTTTATCACGAACGAGTACTCGCTCTCTCGAACAAAACCTGACGACGTAAGTAGCTTACAACGACTACGGTGAGATCGAAGCGCGTTTGGTAGAGACCGCAGATTAACCACCATTGCATTCGAAGCGCATCCCTATAGGCTGGAAACCAGCCTCGCCCCCGGAGTAGAATTCTGCACG
Source organism: Tetramorium parvispinum (assembly GCA_011638315.1). Classification (NCBI taxonomy): domain Eukaryota; kingdom Metazoa; phylum Arthropoda; class Insecta; order Hymenoptera; family Formicidae; genus Tetramorium; species Tetramorium parvispinum. Next base: position 11,818 of record VBVR01004608.1, on the reverse strand, counting down.
AGGGTGAATCTCGTACATCGAAACGAAACCAGTCTTCCCTCTCCTTCGACATCGACATCGACATCGGTGTCTGCAGACTCCGAATGACGTATCTACTACCTTCCCCTCCCTTCGTTCTTTTCTCTCTCTCTCTCTCTCTCCCCTCACCTCGTCTCTCGTGATATAAAGCGATGAAAATAATGTAACGCACCGCCACCAAAATCTATTGACACGCCACCCTACGTGCACGCACACGCGTACACGCCATCCATTCATGGCCATGTGCGTGTGCGCGAGAGAAATGAGAGTCGCGACTGGTTGTCGAGATCGAGATGTTAGAGAACCCCTCTGTAAATAAGCAAGATGGCGATGTCAAAATAATCGTAGATAGATCGTAAGATGGACCACAAATTTCTGCTCAAAATACGAGAGAGAATTCTTCGTTTTTTTCTTTCATTTAATCGAACATGCATACATATAGTCAATATTTTTATCGGTCTACTTTATGTGTGTATGTGAAACAAATGACTCGCAAGCATAAGAAGCTCGAAAACTGTCTTTTCTTTTAAGAGGCACTCTTTTCATCAAGTTTTGGATCGTCGTTTTCTAGAGCACTAAAAATTTTTAATATGGAAGCAAAGAGTTTCAAATCTGTCATTATATAATTTAATATTAATGTAAACCAGCCACGGACGATAAAACGATGAGTAGTAATGTGTGAGCAAAATAGCACTGACGACATGCGGGCAGGCAAGCACTGTGGTGTAAAATAGTAGTAGCTGTAACATTATAACACGATACACGAACCAGATACTAAATAATTGAATACCACAGAAATAGTGCTTCATGAGTGCTTTCAAAGACTTTACCATGGTCAACCATTGCGGGCGCATTTGCGAATAACACTGACGACATCGACAATAATGTAATAGCGCAAAGTAATTCAGCGAGTTACCGACTACTTACTAAAACGTCAGGAACACTTAGGAACTTTACGCGCCTCGCACGTACAATTCTTTCTGCGAAGCAACATCAGTCCTAAATATCAGTCTGTGACAAGTATCAGTTTGACAAAATAAATGTCATGCTTGAAATTTAAAGAAATATTTGTGAATAGAATTAATTATTGTTTCTTTATTATTTAGCAAGTTGGCTAGCCAGACACTTGCCAAACTATAGATTGAAAATATTTCTTAAACAGCTAATAAATGAACAATGTAAATCGTTAATCAATATCAGCATATCTCGCATATCAAATGCATCCATGAAGAGAAAGAATTCTACTATGTACAAAATTGCTGTTATTGTATAAAATACTGAATTCTGTAATAGAGAGTATCAAGTATAACAAACAAGTTGAACGCAAGACATATGAATTAAATATGCATGCATGCTCACGCAATGCTCGCGTCGAGATCGAATCAATTAAATTTACGCAAAAAATGTATACGTAAAGCGAAACGTTGCCGCATTCGCTAAGCGCATCGCGTTAAGAAAGCAACACTCGTAACGATATGCTCGAGCACCTATGCGAGCGCGACGTACAGGAGCAACAACATGCGTGCCGTAGACAACTTGCCACTTGTAGCAATTGACCACGCAAGTGTTTACCGTCCCCTTCGGACGCTACGTGACGCTATGCGACGCAACGCGATTTCGTCTTACTTTAGACATGTCGCTCATTGTTTTACAATGAATTGTAATTGCACAGTGATGTAACAATTGTAATTCTTTACAATCGATTTCGATAATGCAACCATCTCATTTTGTTTGACAAAGTTGGAATATGTAGAAGCGTCGGCAGTCGTAATCGGAAAACATATAAATGAAATGTAATATAGCAAGTATTTTACGATGGTCCGTGAATTCGAAGCAACTCTCGTCGATGACTGGACTGGAATAGTCGCCGACGTGCATAAATCTACGTGAGCACTCGATTAAAGCGAAACCGTGCATGAATATTCTCAATTGTTATTGCGGTAATCAATTTGGATGAACGAAATGGACGAATTTAAACAGAGAAAGAGAGAGAGATAGAGAGAAATGATGTTTGTTTTCTTTGAAAAATTACGGGGGCTAAGATATAGATGATAAGATTCGTGCGCGGCGAAAACGCGGCGGCGCGTTAGCTGTTCATAGGTACATACGTATAAGAATGCCGAGCACGTCTGGCGATGGGCAGGCCGCGCGGGTCACAATCCCATCTGCCGATCCTAACCGGTCTCTTTTCCTCCCTCGTTCTCTCCTCGGCCCTTCGGACGTTTAAACTCCAGTTAGACGTACGCGAGCGCGCGCCATTATCTTATTTACGCCTCATTGTCTCAATGTATCATACCAATATCGCTTCTGCTCGTACCGAGCGGCAACACGCTCCTGGATCGTCATCAGGGTGCATGTGAATACGCCGCGCTTACGAGAAATACCGCCGCTACACGCGATCCATCTGCCCTTTTCTCCATCTTCAATATTATAATAAAATCTCGCTTGCGCAAAGAGAAATTGCAAGACAAGTCACAATTGTTCTTTCTTATTTCTTCTATTTCTACTGTACAAATTTCAAAGGTCATGAATTTGATCATTCGTTATGGTTCCTTGTTGTCAAATTTTTTTCCTTTAATGTATATAAATAATTTCATTGTGTATTTATGTAATAAAAGTGCAACATTTTCTTTGGCGCGATACATCAAAATCTTCTATATTTTAGAAATCTTGCAATTTGTTTGGAAAACGTTTTGCTGCACAATGATTTAGCTTTTTGTTTTCTTCACCTTTTATTGGCATCTTGGAAAAAAAATGGAATAAAATATGGAGGGTCTTTTGTCCTTTTATCCTCGCCAAGGAAAAATCAGAAGCCAGTAAAGGAGCACCACAAAGAATGCTGAGAATGCAATTTATGGTTATACTACAGCCCTAAAGCAATTTTGCAGCGGTGGCCTCGTACGTCCGCCTAATTCCAAATGTTATGTCATTGTGCATGCTTCTCTCGTCTCAATGAGTCAATCCTTTATTCTATATTGTGTTTTGACACCCGATGGGTTCTATCTGTTAAGTTTTACGACCGGTCATGACACGCAAGATGTTTCGATTTCGGAGGAAAATCTGTTTCGTCTGTTGCGAGTAGTAATAAGTTATTCCAGGAAGAACATCGTTAATATCGTATAGAGCAGCGAATATTGATAAAAACACATGCATGAATAAACTTAATTGTTGCTTGACACACTCCCACATGTTTAACTCTCCGTGACAAAAACTATCCGTATGTAATATATGTATTGTTATTGAACTTTAATCGCAATAAGAAAATAAAGTTAAAAGACAAAGCAGAAAATAAAGATTATACGTTACATACGTTACAAGTTACAATACACTCATTGTCAGGATATTAATATTGAATTCGATTTTTTAAAGAAACGATCTATTTTAATTTTGTACAAGTTATACATATATATATTATATATATATATATATAAACATTATATGGTACAATGTATTATAATATGTATAAGTTTGCGGTGCGTTGTATTAACTGCAACATGGAATTTTTTAAAAAAGTTTCGGACATTTATTTTGCTGACATATCTTACATATGTTTCTCACAGGCGTTTAATTCTTATTGATCTCAGCTCTATATACATATATAATATTCATAATATCTTTAGTAACAATAATTTCTATATGTATGTACACGTTCGTAATAACAAGCTGACAAATGACTATTTATAAATCCAACTATACACAATTATTAATTAATCGATGCTGTACATCCTAGGACCATCAAAGAGAGATCACAAGTTAAAATTCTATATAACTATTGTATTGTTTATGACATATTGTTCTTTCATATTTAAAAAATCGCCGAGATTTGATCTCAACATTTACATTTTGGTTTAAAGTTTCACGACAGTATCGACGATATCTTTGATAGACGAATGTTGTCGTTGATATGATTTACAGACGTAATATCATGTATGAGAGAGAGAGAGAGAGAGAAGGATACAACTGGGAATGAAATACAAATTGACTTCAATCATCGACAGTTATACACAAGTAGAGATAATTATACAAATTAATCGTTGGTATTCGCATCGGGAATACTGAAATTACGGAAAGATATTTCTCTCTCTTTCACATTATATAAATATTATTTAAATATTATTATTTCATATATAACGTATCGATAAATTTTAAATTCTTCCGGAGAAATAAATTTCTCGTATAGCTATAATTTTGCTGCTAAAATCGCATTGTCAGTAATGTATATAGAAGGTATATAGAAAGACAAATTTACAAATCTTGAGAGGAAATTTAGTCCAGCTAAATTCATCAAGCTTCTTCCGTTACATTCAGAGATTTGGCGAAACGACAGAAATTTTATACGAGATGGTGTTGCACGGATGGCGATGTAGGAGCGATGTATTTCAGATTCCATTTACTTCATTGTCGTAGATTACGATTGGATCGCGATTCAACTCTGTCGGCCAGTGAGGACCGTGATGGGTTTTAGAAGGAGCTGCGGTGGACTGTGAGCAAGTGGCCTCGACGGTTGGACAGAATTGCAAACGGTAACCGGCGGCGAATGCGGATCCATTGGCTCCGGGCTGCTTCCGGGCGAAGCCGTGCTCGAGGGCGGTTGACTTAGAACTTGGGACGTTTGACCGAGATGATATCTGGATTGATGCTGATGAAATATCGACGCCGGGATCGGCGGTATCGTGATAGATCTGAGGGTGCTGTAGAAATCCTGGTAAGGATTTCCCGTAGGTGAGATTCCAGACGTGGGTATGCTAATGCCGGCGGGATAGCCGGTAGGTGCTTGCAGTAACCTCTCGACGGAGAAGGCACCGTGAGTCGGCGGCGGAGGTGCCGCCGTCGCTGGGAGAGGCTGCGGCTTGCAAGGCAGGCTCGTGGCCGAGGAGGTGGTTGCCGCCCCGGGCAGCAAACTGGCCGGATATCCGGCCGGGGTGGCATAAGAACTGGGCGTAATCGGCGGATAGGAGACGGTGCGATGAAGGCAGAGCGACGAAGGTAGAGCGTAGAGCGACGTCGGCCATCCCGGTGGTGGGTAAGGTGTCGGATAGAGGCCGCCGAGCACGACGCTCCTCTTGAAGGCCGCCAGTCGGGATCTCGAGGCTGCCGTGGTCCTGCGCCGGAGTTTCCCCGTGGCACCACCGATGAACACGTCCTCGGAGCTCGGATCGAGCATCCAGTAGTTGCCCTTGCCCGGGTCGTCGTAGTGACGCGGCACCTTGACGAAGCACTTGTTCAACGACAGATTGTGCCGAATGGAATTTTGCCAGCCTTGCTTGTTGTTCTCGTAGTATGGAAAATGGCGCATTATGTACTCGTAGATGCCGTTTAGGGTGAGTCGCTTCTCCGGGCTCTGCCGAATGGCCATCATGATTAGCGCGTTGTAGCTGTACGGCGGCTTCTCCGCCTTCTTCTTCGCCTCCGCCTGCTCTTTGGTGTCCTTCTGACTCGACGGACTGACGGACGTTGCGCTCGTGGAGCAATCCAGGGGTGGCGTTTCCGCGCCACCGCCGGTTACGTCGAGGTCACTGCAATCGTCGCTGTCGTCGGCGTGGCCGACGTCGGAGGAATCCGACTGGCTGGCCGACGGCGGGGCCGGGGTGCCGGCGCACGCTTCGGGCAATATGCTACGGATGCTGAAGTTGCTCTTCAGAGCAACCCGTGGCGGCGGCGGGGAGGCTGTCACGGTGTGCTGCTCGCCCAAGCCCTCCATATTCACCATCCTTCGAACCTTTCTCGAACCTCCTCACCACCTCCGTACTCCGCTGCGTTACTCTTGCTGGCACTTTGAAATCAGATCTCGTCGTCCGCACGCACCCGACCTACGCGTCACATACGCGTTCACTCAATTTCTCCAAATACATCTCCGATCTCTCTCATTATTCAACTGCACACTGCACACTGAACGCGATTCTTTCCTTCTTTTTCATGTGCACCGTGTGTGTGTACGTACGTGTGTGTGTATGTATGTCTCTTGTGTAACTCCGACCGAGCGAGCTGGAAGCGTTTAAAGCACACCCACCGAGACGAGACGCCGCGCGTTTCTGACCGCGTCTCCACGCCACGGGCGCTATTTATACGTGGTATTTGGATACGCCCACCAGTAACGGCACGACGTGCCTCGAGGGGCTCGCTGACCAATCGTGGTGGTAGAGCACAGGCAGTGCCGCGCGACCCCACTACGGTGTTTGCATCCAATGTTTGACAGCAAACAATGTCAGCGGTGCGGAGCCACGGCGAAGGCTGGGATTTCGGAGGTGGTAGCGAGAGGCGCAAGCGGATCCGAAGCTATCGCGCAGCATGGTGGGGAGCGCAGCCGCAACTAAACGTGCATCCCCGCGTGTGCAAACAAATCCAACGCGTTATACCCGCGCCTCTACGCCCTTCTATGGGATTGGCACGTTCTTGCATGTTGCACCGCGAGAGTGGTAGCGGTAGCTTTAGCATGGCGAGAGAAAGAGAGAGATGCGATATCTTTCACGCCGGCCGACAGCCGAAACTTGCTTCAATTTTCGTAGCGTCCTCGAATATGAAGATGATGGGGACGCCTGAACGTCGTCGTTCGTGCACCTGGTGTCATCGACTTTTGTATCTTTGACTGGAGCGTTTGTCAACTCAGAGATGCACTAACGAACTTGCCATTGAGCTCTCGCGCGAAATAAACACCATTCTTATGACAACTTTGTAAGATATGCAAGTTGTCTGATATGCATTGTTGTTCTATGAATACTCTAATACTACTCATGTGTGTGCGTGTATTTCTTCTCTTTTGCTCTTTTTGCTAGTTGGTAAATTCGTGATTCATATCTACTATCCTATACTATATCCTATCCTATACTATACTATGTGATTAGCCTGAAGATAACGAATAAGAAGTAAGCGTCATCTTTCAATTTATAATTAGAATGGAGCTTTAAATGATCGGAGAAAAACCGTTTGACGGTCTGCCGTAAAGAAATATTTAAAAATAGTAACCTTTTTAGCGATTATCACCTAAAAGGATGTATTCAAATCTCAACGAATAGAAAGAGCAGCTTCGGACTAAACGAGATGACTAAGCTTTACCATAAATATTGTTTCGGCTTCGTTACGCTTAGAACCTTAATAGGATTAACTTGAAAACATGTATCCATTGAAAATTGCTTGTTGTGATGTTTTGCGGTTTTTGAGACGATCTCTTTGTATCCATTTGCAAATACAATGGGACTTATTGTTGCTTGAACAGTAATTTTCCTAAAAAAAAATTCTTTTCAGCTGTAATTTTGTTATTATCATAATTTGTTATATGCTCCGTTAAATATGGCTAATTTTTAGAATTTGCAAAGAAAAATATTTTTAGAATATATGATTTTACTAATGTGGAAAGGGGCTATCCTGTTGCTTATTAAAAAACACAATAAAAAGAAAATACAATAAATTTACCGAAAATTTTTCGAAACACAGGACATATGGTAAAAAAACACACGCGCGTGCGAATAAATATAAAATCTTCTTTAAAGATTTTGATAATCTTAAATAGAAACAAAATTTCTTTATGTGAACAAGTTCGTGAGTGTTTAAGATTATCAAAATCTTTAAAGAAGATTTTATATTTTTGCTTACACATTATTGCTGATTTGAAATTAATGTTTTTTCCGTGAATCTTTTGATGTATTATAATTTGTTAGGATTTTGTAAATTATGAATGCACATTTATAATTTGCAATAAAGAAAAAAGATGCAAATTATATTTATTTAAAACTAAAATGTAGAAACTCCTTTTCTTTACATAAGTGGTATTAATCTGTAATTATATTAATCAATATGACTACAACGACAAGGAGGATGAATCTGTAGTGCGTGTGAATGAAGGGAGCAAAAGGCACGTGACAAACGTGAACCATGGAAAGAGGAAGACCGAAAAGAAGGTTGCCGTAGGTTCGCTACAAGGGAGGACATCGGCAAAAAGCAAAAGGCATTCTTTGAACCGCGGATGACATCTTTATATGCGTTGTTCGGCTCCCCATCGTGAAAATGTCGTCACCCCATGGCGATTCATAGATTTAGTTGCATCCTACCGCATGTTCTTCATGGTATTTTCATACTACTATAATCTAGCGAGAGTTGTGAATAAGTTAGGCGTAAATTGTAAGTTAATTTAGATTATTAAAATTATACAAACTATCAATCTTTCAAAGATTACATAGCAATATAATATACAAATATTTATGTATATGTCAATAACTATACTTGTTATTTGTAAACATATAAAAAGCAATACCGTAGTAATCAGTACCCAAGAAATCTGATACTTTGAATTATAATGCCTTCTGCTTAATTAGCAATCTTGAAAACATTATTTTATCGTCAATCGTGAAAAATGCACGAGTTTGAAAAATCTATCTAACATAGCTCTGGATTTGTTATTTCATTATCATGTAAATATTCGGTAAACGGTGAATTGCAGGTATACTTTTTTACTTCCAACTTACAATTAATCTACTTTATCTATTTTATCTAATTTCTCACGCTTATTTAATTTCTTAAAATTTATCTTTAAAGATTTAAATAGGATCTTTACATGTTTATCATGTTTATGGTCTTTCTTAAGACGACCACCAATGAAGCTATAACAGTTGGGACGTGACGAATTATAAGTTGAAGGTACTTATTACGTGATTATCGTAATATTCGACACACCCTTTCTGAAACTCCGAGAGGGATCACCATTCATTACCTTTCTATTACCTACCATCTTGCATAGAAAATCGCTTTTCGACGCAACATGGCAAAGCGGTCTTCCTATTATTCTATTCTCTCATCATAGAGTCTTTTTTACAATGCGAGACCTGTGAAAGCGATTCGCAGGTATTAGAACTGAATAAGTAAACAAATCTATTTTTTTACGTGTAAAAATAATATTATATATGTAGATGTTGTAACGTATGCATCTCTATCTGATATTCTTCGCGTGGCAATATTTTTCTCGTAGATATATGTATAACTGATGAATATATTGTTCAAATCGAATAAACGAAATATTAGACAAAAGAATATACCACTTCTCCGAATTGTTACTTTATTTATTTATTTTAAAGAGCTAACATTCGATTAAACGATTAATGAAGAAAAATATTTGAAAGATGGGAAATTGATACATATTGAGAGTCTGATATTTTTCTTTAGACAATTACGTTAATAATAACGTTACATGTATTGCTGTATAATATTAATTATACAATCAATTCCTAGTAGGTACGTTATTCTACTTTGCACGATTTCGACTGAATTTTCAGAGTCTCTTTTTATGGAATCAAAGTATCTCACGATTCGGTAAATTGGGTTTCATGCATGCCTTGAATATTATCTTAATCCTCTCGTCGCTCTTTCTTTTCGCATCAACGTAGATGTGGCTATTCTTACCGATGCAGATTAATGTTTGACTAATCTCCCGCACATCAGTTGAGGAAACTAAAATCTGACAGAGAGATGATCTCCGTGACGGGATCGCATAAACTATCGGCACAATAAGAGAAAAGAGTTTTCATTTTCTACTGAATCTGAAAATTCTCACGGTCACACGAACGTAGTAAGTAAAAGACAAAATAAATTAGAGAAGACTAGAGGGTGACAGAGAAAGCAGTGTGATTGTCTCTAAAAATGTAGTCCCTTAATTTGAACAGGTTTGAAAACAGTATTGACATACTACTAACGAGTTCGGTCTGTGGGCCACACTAGACACTTAGCCTTGATAAAGATGATTGACAGACAAAGCGCTCAAAAAGAGATGACTCGTTGAGGCTATGAAGCGATTGGTCCTAATGCAGCTGCCGTGACGAAAGAAAAGCAATATTTGCACGCACAAAAGATGGATCATAGAATGTCGTCCGACTAACTAATTCAATTCACTCAATGTCCGGCAACTTCTGCGTATTCGATCATGATGCCATTCCCGTAATAATCTGCCACTAAATGACTGTGTTTTGAACATACGGCCCAATTAATGAGCGATATGAGTGTTTTTACGAAATAAACAACAAGATTTATCTAATTATATCAATATATTACAGGTTGCAATTTTACATTTTAATTTGGGTAATATAAGATAAATGATAGAATAAATGATGAATTATAGTTGATAATATAGTTGTTATTGTACAATCATACAATTTATGATTTCATCACATTACCACTTGTGAAAGCATTAAGAGCACAGTTGCATGTTGAGATACATATAATATATATATTTTTTAATAAGCTTTGTTACATTATGTTAAATTTCATATTTTCTATTAAGTCTTAACAATAGTATATAAAGATATTCATCTTGTCACTAAGACATGCTGTATACCGGAGTAAATTGATATGATATATCGAATAAAGAATCATTTGAGTTTTATCTTATTTTCATTAATTTGCAGCTACATGAAATATGTTCCACAATAATGAAAATATTGAAGCCGAAGATCTCGCAACTGCGTAAGGCGACATAAAAATGTTGCTACTAACGGTCCGATTTCTATTGCTTATATACGCGCAATATAAATCTAGTAGCTATAGAAGGCTGAGATATAAGGTTTCGCCTTTCGCAGCTCGGAGGCGTCGATAATTGGCGTTCGGTTACATCGATAAAGGGATAGTGTGACGCGGGTTTTTTTCGCGGGTTTATGTACATCGTCACGCTCGCGACCGGTATCAATATTTATAGCGCATCATTAATTCCAGATTGGATCAGCTTCGCTTCGTGATACTGGAGATTTTTTTCTAATTAATACGCACTTGGTGAAATAAAAAAAAATTCATTCAAGTAAGTAAAAATAATGATAAACACTTATTTAAACTTGATGTACATCTATTTGTAGCTCACATATAAAAATAATATATTCACATATTATAAAAGTTATCACATATTGCTCTAATTATCATATGTATATCTGTGCGTGTACGTGTAATGTAATGTGCGTATAACGCTTTTTATATTAAATTGTAAATTTGTGTCTTGATTTTACACGATAAACTTTTACGTAAGATGTTGAAATAATAATTGAACGAGTTGAATATGTTTTAAAAATATTACATGTGAGAAATTATAAGACATGTAAGTCGCTCTTTGATGCTCCGAAGATGAATCCAGACGTGTATAAATGTGTGTTTTAGTTTATTTTGTTTCTTACACGCGCACACATTATAATGTTATTCCTATCACGTTTCGGAAGCTAGTGGCAAACGATTTGAAAGCAAAATTGCCAATGGTTATCGGATCAGTGTGTTTTTGTAACGAACGCTAGAGTCTTTAGACGGTTTCGTAATCTGATACACGTACACATAGTAGATGATCTTCCAAGAGATCTGCTTTTCTTCACGTGCGTTTCGGTACAACGAAGCACTGTCTTCGACGTCCTGAGCGTTAATTCATAAGTACGAACACGATGTGAAGAGAAAAAGACATAGAAATTATTTTTTATTGCCAAATTTTTTATATATGTATATTGATAAGATTAATTTATGGCATAAATTGTCATTAAATATGGTATTTAATAAAAATGTTTCACTAGCTAACATTTGATTCAGCTCTTTATGATCATATACTTTTACTTATCCTTTTACAATTTTAATTTTATTATTTTATTTAATTCATAATACTAAGGCGCGTCGAGTCACAAGGCAAATTTAGATGGAAATGAATGAAATTTAAATTTTACTTCTGTACCTATCAAAGAGAGAAACATCTTGAAAAATATTGTAATTTCGTCAATTTTGTAAAATTATACATATGTACATAGAGAGAGAGAGAGCGAGAGAGAGAGAGAGAGAGAGAGAGAGAGAGAGAGAG
>VBVR01004607.1:0-14025 GCA_011638315.1 Tetramorium parvispinum | reverse complement strand
AAGTTATAACTGTTTGAAATTTGCCTACTTTTTGAGTAAGTTTCGGGTGTCCCCTTAATTTTTTTGAGGAGTGTATATTAGAAATATACATAAATATAATTATAATTATATAAATAAAATTATATACATATCTGTATAAAATTATGTGTATTGCGAAAATGGTCAATATACGCACAATTTACATTAATTATTTACATTAATACTTGACAATAAACAATATAATACAAAATAATACGATTATTTACTATTAATATCAAAAGAACAGATAATTTTGCATTTCGAGACATTCAAGTACAACTAAAAGTGCACTGTGGTACACAATGTGGCATAACGCAACGTAATATAGTAACAAGAAAGTTTTAAGTACATAAACATTGAACTGAGTAAACGCAATGTTGTCGTAAGATAATGTTAGAACGACTTGCCAAGCCCCGAAGGAAACGCAGTGGGCTACGTGGGTAGTAAGGAGAGGACGAGAATTCGAGAGCGAACTCTCATCCCGTGACCGTGTTAGGAAATTGCTCTCCTCTATGCTACGTTGCATCTAGCGTAAATTAGAATACTGCGGTGATGCAATCGCGAGTGTGAGTACGCGCGGGTATTACCGGCATTAGTGTGCCGCGCACGGCTCGCAACCGGTTAGATCCAATTTAATGTTCTGCTCGCTCTTCTTGGGTTTCAGATCTGGACACGATGCTGTACGGATACACGAACAGCATATACGTGCTGGACCACACGCCTGAATCCTTGCCGGTGAGTATAATTCGGCACGTAATAGGCCACTTAGGTACAGCTGTTATTGTGATCCGGGGTCGCTTCCTTCCATGAATCACCGCGGTCCTGATCGTAGAATTATTTGTATTTGTACTTGTCTCGTATTATATTATCGTGATCATACATTTTTAGGTATTTATCACCATCGGTAGCATGAAAGCGGGAAAACATAACAAATTGCATTTAGCTATTTAATACTTGGAATATAATTTATAATCATATTACGAATGCCTATTGTATCTGGATTTTAGTTTTCTTATTTCATTATAAAGCGATTTTTTATGGCTTAATACGCGTATATATTTGAAGAGAATGAATCGACAAACAAGCTTGTCAACGCGTGCAATACAATACGTAATCGGGTCGTTAACCGCAAACGTTACTACAGAATGCATCATTTAGTAATGTAATTATTATCGTCGTAATCACGTAGGCTCCTGTAGTCGAAGTGGTAAACAGGCTACAAACAACGGTGATAAATGGTAAATGTAGGAATAATTCGAAACAGTTATAAAATACTTTTTATGTAAATGTAAGCTCAATCATGTATATCGATAAAAGCTGATTATCCGGACACGATAATTAGGAAACAATATAATTTGGGAAAGTACAGTTTTGCATAAAATAAGCAATTATTCAATACCATTATTTCATGTGCTATTGAATATGCGATTCTCGATTAGACCCATCAATTATTGTTATAATTGCATAGCCAAACTCCATGCTGCTCGATGCATAATAACACATAGATCCCTATGACGATAACCGATTAATTGAATATTCGTAACATAATTAATCAAATAATCATATAATTGTAATTTGCAAGCGTCATGTTAGACACGCAGCAGCGTTAACAGCAATAGCGTTTAATTGTTATTCATTGAATTAAATTTTAATTAAATTTAATGAAAAAAGATATGTAGACTTCGGTACCAATTAAATTCAAGTAATGTCTCAAATTTCAGACCTGTTAGTGTATGATGTATGATGTGATAAACAATATCGAATTTTATTCCTATCCTCCAAACTATTTGCTAGTTAATGATTATTTTTATTAAACAACATTTCAGAACAGTTTACATATACAAATACACGCAAATCTGTGTAGATCTATCAAATAGATTTACATATGCGCTCGTGTAGTTGTTCGTAGATAATGTTAATCGCCGTAATGCATATGAAATAGAACCTGTTACTGTAAATAAACGCATAATTTACTAGATCTCGTTATTGTTAAATTAGTATGATTTGTCGAGCATGAAAGGTTGTATGATTATTTGTGTAACAAATAAATTAATATACATATATTATGAATAAGATATCATTTTATCAGATATTATTCTGCAAATTAAATTATTCGCCTGTAATATGAGTTACATGTTTCACTATAGTAATTTGTACAAGATTCTTGCTAAATACGTAATAAAAGACATAGATGTTAGACAAAGTTGCAAGACAAAAAGAAATTATGGTAATATTTTCTCAAATTTTTTATTTTATTTACAATCCCAACATTTGCCAAAATCAGTTAAATCATCATGAAATCATCTTTTTTCCAAGTTCTAAAACTGTTTAATTGTGCGCAGACAGAAATATTATTGCATCGTTAAAACATGCGATATTTTGTAGCGCGTTGTTCGATGTAGAACAATTATTATCGTAATAATTATAGCAGAACGTGATGTCTATCATAATCACGTTCACGAATGCAAACGCGAATATATAAATTAATATAAAGTCGATAGGCGCAACGGTACCTCTGATGTATTATTTGGATAATCTATCGGCGATAACATGATTTAACGAATATGATTACAATGCGTTTGGGAATACCCCACAGATGTTGCAAAGTAGCGGCTAAACGTATGCCTCATGATATGGTAATTAATGCGGGAAGCATTTTGTTCCCAATGAAAGTGCATTCGTTTGGACTCATGCACTAGTTTCAGTAATTTCGTTTAGTAATTTGCATTAGTATGAAATCGGCAGCGGGACACGAATATGTAGCGCTCTCAAGCGATTTCCTGCAATTATTAGGAAATCACGTATGCAATAGCAATAAAAAAATAAGAGGAAAAGGAACGCGTCGCGATTTACGGCGCGCGATACGCATCGAAGCGATCCGTTTATTGAAGCGTGGAAAAATGCATTAATTAAGCGAATGTCATCTGTGTCAATTAAAGCCCTTTTTACGCACCGTTGCGCGTGTTGTTTTTACACGTTCAACGAAAATATGTCAAAATGGAATTATCTCTGCTTCAGTCGCTGTTATGAATATATATTTGCATCGAATTATGTTTTATACATCAAATGCCTCACATAAATTTACGATTATATTGAGGATTTTACTTTTTCAGATGAAACATGATATGTTTCATTCGATGTAACAATGATAACTGCTGTATACCCAAAAAAAGTATTTTACGTTCAAAGTGATTTTTCCTATAATCTCATATTTTAAGCTTACCGTTTCACAGCAAACATATTCCTCTTTCAATAAAGTGAAAAATACTTTTTTCTCTCTTAAATATTCTTGTTTATACTATTTTTCCCTTGATTTCAGAGGAATCCTTTTGAGATCAATATAACAGTAAAATCCTCTAAGATTTAGAGTATTCTACGTAAATAAAAAAAAATTTTTTTTGGATGTAACGATATATTTTAATTAATTATTATAATCTCAAATAGATTTTTTAAACTGGAACTTTTTTACATAAATTATTGTTAGCGATTCAGCAGAACATTGTGGATAATATCTCTCTCGTTCGTACGTGACAATTATCGCTTTCGTGGAATATAAAGAAGCGGGATCACCGTCGCTGCGGGCAAAACGCGTGCTTGGTTCAAGGGAGCTTAATAAAAATCCCAGTTTCAATAAAAGTAGATTTGCCATGGGCGTACTTTATTAATCTGACTGCATAAGCGCACGATATCGCTTCGTGGTATTAATCCTCGGCTAAACATCCCTGGTGAACAATGTTCTCCTATTACCTGCCCATCGCTGCATCGGTACGATGAAACCGACATAATTATCCTGTTTCGCAAATCGTCCTACGTGTCCACGTGTGCGCGCTTGTGACCTCCCCGTCTCCCGTTTTCACCCCTTTATCGAAAGTTTCCTATAGAGCCTCTGTCGGTATTAATTAACTTAATTAGATGGGTTCTCTTCATTAGTAGCTGCCTCTCGGTGGTTCCTATTGACAAAGTTACAAGGGGGATTACCAACATATGCGAGCGCTGTTCCAGATGAGTAAAATGCATATTATCATTGATTTTCTGAAAGAGTGATAAACAGTAATTCCAAAGGAAGGATTGGAAAAGCCCGCGAGCTGTACATGTTCATACGACGATACACGTTTGCTGTTTAATGACGCTGAGTTGCACTGGAAATATTTAATATCCGCACAGAAGGGAATTAAATCGCAAAATAATGCGGTATTAAACGCGTTTCATAAATCCATAAATTCTACGAACGATAACGATAGCTTTATGCGATATATAACGTTGATATAACGATACCGATTCGGTATTTGGAAAATTGATGCACATTAATGGAAACGGGCGGAAACGTTATTGTAAAGCTATTTTTGTTAATGTGAGCTTGCTGCTATCGCTTCCATTATCGCAATCTTCGGATTTCCAATTTAATATGTTCTACGTGTATGTACTATTAATACAAGGAAATAGAGGAAAATTTTATTCTCTGCTGAATTGTTTCGTAAATTAAAACCATTTTTTTTATTAAGCAAATGCATTTGCTAAATGATAACAGTCATAATATGAATTAACACTCAATTGATATATTATGAAATTAATTCTGGCTGATTAAGCCACAAAATCGATCTTGCTCTACTTTCTACCCTTCCTAGCTTTCTTCCCTTGGATTGAATTAACATAATTTTTTATTCATAGATTGATAGATACGATAGATACAAAGATAGATATGATAGATACAACTGGAACGATTTGTGAACAATTTGCAACAAAAGTTATTCGGCGCATGTAAATTGAATCGGTCGCTATTATAATTTATCCATTACTTGCAGTACTCTTGATTTACCCGATTTTCCACCGGCTAACCAATAAACTATGATTACGCCCAATCAATATTTAAAGCTAATTATCCAAAGCATATCGAAATTTAATTTCCAGATCAAATTCTCAATTTTAATATAGGGGAGAGGTTTAATCAGTTTTATTTTAACGTATAAAAGTATTCTGCAGATTAATAATTTACATTAATAATAAAAACCTATGAATAATACAAAAATAATAAGACCTTATTTTACAAGAGAATTGGGGCAAGAGAAATTTAAAAAAAAGTATTTAAAAAAAATCATACATTTTTTCGCTGTGTAATGTATTATCTATTTATAAAATTATATAACTATTTCAATAATAATCTGCGGATTTGTCCAAATGGGATATTTTTCCGCTCGATCTTGTAAGAAGAAATATAATGGGTAATATATTTTCAGGGAACTATATTTTGCAGTACATTTTTCAACATGAAGTAAAAATTATTTCATTTTTTTAAAAACTCTCTCCGCAAAATCCGGTTCCTCGCGGCAAAAAGTCTTCGTCAGTCGATCTATCCAAGTCCGCCCTTTCGACCGGGTTATCTATCAGTGTTGAAGGATTCGCGAGAAAAGTTCGCGCGCAGCTGAAAATACCAAGACCGACGGGATATGCGTCCCGAGGGAACGTCCTGGGATACTGTCTTCCCCTCTACACTCGGTACATCGAATCAGCTTGGTGCTTGTTATCGCTCACCATTTGATCTCTTTGCCGTCTTCCATCGACCTCTTTTGTTCGTCGTCGGTTACCTTGAAGATGATGTTCCCTTCAGGCGTCGTCCTCGAATATGATAAAATAAAGATCGCGCCCTTACTACTCAGAAAAGAGAAATGGCTATGGCTGAAGAGAAGTTTTTGTTTTCTGGGATATAATCGCTCTCGGATCGAACGATAAAGGAACTCGTGTAGAATTGATCGGCCGCGGTAAAGAGTTAAGGACATTACTTTCATCCTTCTTTTTTCTTCTTCTACTGGATAACAGTAGAGATAGAGACTTCGTAAAAAACTGATTGTTAATTTTGTAATTTTAGATCTGAACACAAGCAACAATATTTATTTAATATCGTTTCTTCTCTTCAATTGGAGAATTTTCACGAATACGCTAAATATTATCGCATAAATCAATGATATTTCTATAAAAATTGTGATCATAAATTTGTTATAGTTAATAAATAGAGTAATATTTTGTATTATTATATTTACTATTATAAAAATTTATTAATTTATGTTATTGCAAAATTAATGAAATATGCATGCTTGTCAAACAAATATGACGTATCTCTCTGCTTCATTGTATTGAGATATTAATATTCCAAACAAATATTTTAAATTAAATTATGATCCCGCCCGAACGCAGTAAACAATGCTAAATGATAATTGCACGTCTCTATTGAAGTTTCTCGTGACAACAATGTATTGACGATCTTGTTAAAGTTGCACTAATACCATGTCTCTGAAACTCTATGGAACACGAAGACAAAGATACATTTCTTACTAACAAAGGAGTTGCTCGAGTGACTCTCTCGACTGTGTTTCATCATGAACTTCCTAACAAAATGCAATTCTTAATCTAGGTTATTATAATATTATAAATCAAAATATAATATTGAATGCTAGCTGCTTTTGGTTATAGCTACTCTTGATATTGAATAAAATTTATAAAAATTCACGTGTATTGAAAGAGTGTTATTTTAATCATATGTGTGATGTACAATATTTAATTTTTTATCATAATTTTATATACTTAAAATCTGTAATATTTATTTCTATATATACAATATTTAATATTTAATATAGAAATATAAATATAGCAATATACTCTATTGACATGTGTATGCGTGTGTCTTTTTAGAATTTTTCACGCTTTTTTAAGTGAATTATAGAATTCTTGTAATTAACAATCAGTTAGTCGATTTAATTTACAATTGTAAACTATAAGTTTATGTAATTACATTCACATCGACAGTGGGATTATTCCAAGATTTATTGCGTTCTCGTAGTGAGTACTTTCCGCGGTATTGAATGAAATGAGATCGTTTAACGAATTCCAGTTGTACCGAATGCAGCATCCTGCTGAATTTTATGGGGACCTCCATTTTCCTCTTAAACCCTTCGTAGGTTGGAGGTACATTAAGCGGAGAGCTTAAGCTGCTTCGACGGTACTCGTAGATGAAGCTCGCCAAAAGTGTATCTTGCATTTTCGGCGAGAGCACAATGTATTGCAGCTTGCAAGCGGCGATCTGCGAACTGAAAATGCTTTTAAAACCGCGCTGCTTCGTCCCGGTTTCGCTGATCGTAACTAGTTTCAACGAGATTTTCAGCAAACTCGATGAGAAGTCTCTCCGACGAAAATACGAGTAAGCAACCATTGAGCTAGCTAGATAATGGCGAAAAGCATAGAAGCAAGTCGGAGTAATTACGATTTTCCTGACGTACTGACAGAACGGTACCTGCACCCAAGAATTGCGGAGTTTCGCAAAAGTGGAAAATTGTTCACGCCCAAGATGGGAATTGAGATATCTTCGTTCGAACTTCGTTCGAATCTCCAACTTTTCAAGTTGAATTCAATTATTCGTTCTCCCAATTATTTTCTTCCGGTGTAATGATTCGGGTGTAATGACCTCTACAATATAAAAGCACGTACATTTCGTGAATATGCTCATTTTAGCGAGCAATTTTTAATAATCCCCTTGTAATTAAGCAAATCGGTCTCTAAATGTCATCCCAGCTTGCGTCTGAGCTCTCGGTATATCCCTTTATTTTACGCACGAAAAGTTTTCCCTTGTAAAAGATGATGAAAACCACGTGTAGTCCTATATTAATGATGTGTCTGCAATTTATTTCTGACTATAAGGAACGAGGACAAGTTGTACGACTAAAATTTTTCTTCAAATACAGAAGTTTGATCGTTACAAGAAGAGTCCGAAATAAAATACGCGAACGAATAGTCTGCGCACAGCCTGCAATTTTAATAACACGTTTATATTAAAAGTTTTAAAGTATATTTCAAGTTCCGAAAAAAAAGAACGAAAAAGGGTGACGAAAAACTGCTGCAAAATGTCTGCCTTACCTGTGAAAAGATGCATCCTTCGAGAAAAATACTAAAATATAAAATTAAAAAATAGAATATACTTGTACGTTCTCGCAATTTTAATAATGTAATTTTAATAACTTCTGCTTCCAAGAACGAAAAGCATAGAAAGATATCATTACGAGATTTTTGTTTTATATATTTTTATAAGAAGATACCTTTGGAAATAATGTTCACGAACGTTGCATTGAACGTTAAACGTAACAATTTTAATACATCTCGTCCATCTCTGAGATACGGCACGTTTCTCATCGTCATAATACTCGCGGTACTCTTTTGCTGTTGTTAGAAAAAACTTTCGCTTGAGGGTACATTGCGAATGAGATCTTTCGCAATCCAAAACGAATAGAATTCCAGGAAAGAAAATCCTCGTTGAGAGTGTTATCCTGTTAGATGCACGTATCCTCTTATAACAAGCTGTTCTATTTATAGCCTCGCTGGACACAATTTGTAGTTCCAAATCGCACTACACATATCATTTTCGATGAAATTTAAACTTAACATTGTTTTTAAAATTTCTGGAATATAATTGACAGAATTTATATTATTATTTAAATTGTTAAAAGATAGAGAGAATTAATGAAAAAATCTTATTGTACATTACATCTCTAACATGCAAAATATCTTTTTTATATGAGCGAATTTTTACAATAAAAAATACGTAATTTAATAGTATACTTTATTAAACATTATGTGTTATGAGACTGACATATTAGATAATATGTTGTGCACGATATCACAATGCAAATGTAGCATCCACTAATTAGTAAATGTATGACCGTAGGACATGGACATGCTGCAACTGTTCGCATCTCCGGCAGGTCGAGCGTTACTCACGAGCGACAATCGGCCGAGGGGATCAACGTCGACCTCCTCGTTGTCTCGAGAATCCTCGTCGAGGCTGAAGAGCAGCAGGAGACCATCGGGTACTGGCACAGTCAGCGCACCTACGTCGCCGCCGAGACGGCGGAAGTCGAGCGCCGAGCTTTATAAGGAAGCTGTCGAGATTCTCGGACTCACTTGCTCACTGACCGATAGCTGTCGGTGCATCGATTGCCAGGTAATCATTTATGATTTATGCTCAGCGTAACATATATCATACTCTATTATAATTTTTTATGCAGCCTTTCATATGATATGACTACATCATGATGTACGACGCGTCGAACTTGATGTATAATGTATTGAAAACTCAAAAAGTTACTAAATTTTGAATAAAATTTATTAATAAATTTTATAATCTTAAGAACTGAAGGTTTTATTTACCTAGAAAAATGATTTGATATATACGAAAATTTATTAATATAATTTTATGTTTTTGCATTTAATTAAACTGCAGTATAAACTTGATGAAATGTATACTTAAGTTATTTATTTATTTATTTATTAATATAGTTATTTCACCTTTAAAGAACTTTTTATGTAATGTATGATTTGTCGCATTTATTTATAACCACTATAATGCCATAAATTAAAAATTTTATTGGAAGCATTAATCGAGAAATATTAGACTTAATTAATATTTACAGTCCATTCTTTCTTCTTGTAAGCCAGTTACATCGCATATGCCACGCGACTGCCGTAGACAAAATGTCGTCAATAATTGTACTCACGCAAATAAAGTTGATATTGGCTAGTTTGTATACTAATTGGACAATTCTGTTACGGATTATTCGTCGTGGAACGAACTTTTTTTACTGCTCCATTCTGGCTTGCACTTCTAGGTTCGTTAGCTACGGTCGGAAAATTCTAATTTGATTTCATCAGGTTGCAAGACCGTTAATATAAAAGCTATAAACTTTACTTGTTAGTTAAAAATGTTTGTTAATATTATATATATAAATCTTTAGTTTAAAAACTAAGAAATGTTAATGTTTTCATATTAGACGTCAAGATATTAATACATTAATAGCATACATCTATTTATACAGTATATTTTTATATTATTTTATAGATATAAAGAAATAAAGTATTTTATAATAAAAGAAAAATATATTAATTTATTACTACTGCTAATAATGTATTTTTTTTAGCATGTTTTCTTTATTGGCTTCATTGAATTAAATTTAAGTACTCTGCTGCAATTTCCTAATATTCGTTATTCTTTTTGCAGAGCAATTACTTCGACTGTGACGACGATTGCGCCGATGCTGGTACAGAATTGGCTGCAGGCACTCCTATTTTATTGGACCACGCTCTATCGCATCATCTGACTGTGTGTTCCATACAGTAGCAAACGACCGGTAGACGAAAATTTCTGCCCCTTGTTAGCCCGCTCTGCCATACGTTCCAGAAGAAGATGATGACATCGTCAGCATGTCAATATCTTCCGACAGTTGCACAACATTCGCGTTAAAAAAAATAGAAATTAGCGAGACTGAAAACAACCAGCGCGGCAATGATACTGATATCGAATACTGCGTAGCAAGAAAGTTGAGTCGTTCGTTTTGCATTCCGCAAGTTTCCATAGAGTTTAAATATATATTTTCTCTTGCCAAGTAATTTATCTGACCTTGTACGATTGGACGATTATTTGCTCAACTATGTTTATCGGATCAATGCAGCGTCAGAATTCATACATGACATAAATTATTATCTAGATTCTAGATACATCCGAACACGTTCGTTTCATGATAATGCAATATGAATGTCGATAAATTTATGATGACGTAAGCGAAATAAGTTCTTGCAGATTATTATTTGTTTCGTATTACAATAAGTGCGCAACGACTTGTACGTTTGTATTGTCGAAAATTCGAAAATTGCGTTCAGAATGATGAAAGCACGGCTCAAAAATCGTTCGAATTTAAATCATGCCAAAACAGCGCCAAAAAGTTTACGATAGGATATCCTAATAAATAAAATAGCCTGTTCACCGCGTTCGTATCCCATTCAATCATCCATCGGGTAAATGTTATTACCATCGGTATTATCGGATCGACGACGATGCGTGGTGTATATGAGATCTATATACATACATATGTGTATGTATATACACATACATACATATTATATTTACTACATGTTTATTAATACTTATTTAAGTCTAGCGAAATACAATTGTTGAACAGTAAGTGCGCGCAGCTAAATGATAAGACGTTCCAGGCGGTGGAAATAATTTCGCACGATGTTATATATATAGACTTTATATGTATGTCACGCAGTTGAATATGTGTTCGATTAAGTTTTTTAAAATAAACCCCCTCCTACTGAGAACTCCACGTTGAGTTAAGGAGACGCGAGTAACAAGTTGGTTTTCTCAAACTGCAGAATATATGTGGCGCAAAATACAGTGCCCATTACAAAGCAATGTTTCGGCGAATTTTCTATTTGTCGTATAAATGAGATTTCTGTGAAATAATTAACAATCAGAAGCTTGAGGAAACTTCTCGCAACGTATAATTGTAAGCGACGTAACGATAAACGAAGTTAGGCCTGAATTACGTTGCACACGTCGAGTTAGGTGACATAAATTAAGACAGTACGAACGGGAGAAAGCATCGTACTTACTGTGAAAGATTAAAAAAAAAAAAGAAAAGCTTAGCGATATATCTAACTGAGATTTCAAAGACGGTCAAGTGCCAAATAATTTATTGCTAAGCTTGCCAGATAAATAATCGAATTGTTAAGGAAACTTTCGCGTGTATGTTGATTAAAATACGTTACGTTATATATTCGGACGCTCCGATAAAATTTTATACCGAGCTGGAACAAAATATTAAACTTTAGATTTTTAATCTATAGGAATATGATATATTCTCTGCTCGCGAAACTTTTTCTCAGTATATTAAATTTTCATCGTCTTTTATTGAATATCATAGAGTTCTTTTGAATCAGCGCATATTATAATTTAAATTTACAACTTTATATAACGTTATATTTAAGCACTACATAATTTTCAGAGTTTTCAGAAAACTTAATGCATAAAATTGAATTTTAAGATATTCATAAATAAAACGAACATCTATAGAACTTCATTCAGGATACGTTTAATAATTAACAAAGAAGTAATTGAATTTTTAAGCATTTCATAAAACTTTTATTGTGATTAACTTAAAACGATTTAACATTTCAAATCCAACATTCAATATTTCATTATTAACTATAAGTGAAACTTTCATTATTTTTTACTCGTAACTTCGCGTTTGGTTCAATTGAATATTCATCTTCATTATTTAAACTTGAAAGTGATACTTTTAGAGAGACTGGTATTATAATTCCTGGGCGAGATGAATCCAATCTTTTCTCGTCTAGAATCATGAGCATATGAATTATCGTGTTTCTTGCGTAAAAGCACGTAAATGTAGAAAATTCGTCGTCGGACGATACTAGAGCGCGATGTTTTTGTTTCTTGAACAATTTCATAATTTTGTAATTTTTTGTAATTTTTAAAGTGTTCATAATTTTTAAATTTTTATTGCAATATCGTTACTTTTTACAACGAGATATTTTGTCGATATTAGGAATAATGGACAGTTATGACCTATTAGTCAGTCTCGAATTTCTTCTAACTTGTTGAATGAGTAGATTTGCGCTCTTCTTGATCTAAACAGTCGTCGTGCGCGGTTAATTATGAAATCGTGTAAATAGAAATCTTTGTGAAAACGATAATAATTTTTCTTTACATATGAAAAAAGTTACATCTGCAAAATTGTTATCAAAGAAATAAGTGTCTCTGATGATTAATCTCTCCATTTGAAAAATGTTCTAAAGGCAAAGTGGCAGATTTTAAAATATATCATGTATAAAAATTAAGCTATCATATATCAGATAGCTTTACATGCGAAACAAAATTTATAAAATATTACTGAAAATAATTTTTATTAGCTACCAAAGAGTAATTAAAACAGTAAGTAAAAATATTACATTGTACTTAATGATAAAATGAAAACCATTTCATGCTCGAAAAAAATTTAAATTAAATGATCGATTATATCTGAAAAATGATATATACTCTTTTCATGAGCATATATTCATTATTTAATTAATTACTGTTATAACTGAATTAATAACTGTTTGATCAGTGATGAGATGAATATCGGATGACACTTATCGATGTATCTCTTTTCACCAAGATACCGATTATTTATCTTTGTTAAGAAGACGCGCTATAGCAGAGTGTTGATATGATTGAAATATTATCGACTAATGTTATTAAGTATAGATAGAAATAAAAGAAGCGATCTTTAATTAAATAGACGCGAAGTAGGAGAGAGCTGCGAAATTAAAGTTTAGTCCTTCATATTTGATTAAAATATCAATTGAGATATTCTAAGAATCTGAAATATTTCTTTCTAATTTTGCAGACGAATATCGTGAATAAAAATTTTATTACGTTCACGTATACGTTTAGTAATATCTTGTTAAATATATTTAGTACAATTACATTTACTACAATTAAATATATTAGTATTATTAATATAGTATTATTACTATATATATAATTAAGTCGCGTAAAATTATTAGTATTTTATATTTCGAGCTTTCTTCTGCATACATTCGTAGCCAATCCAATTTTAGAATGCACATTCGTTGCGTCGGATTGGCTTCTTCTCATCGACGAAAGTAACAGCGCAATTAATAATCTTTCCTGATATATTTGAGAGCTGCGAGAAACCTCGCGAGGGTATGTAATGCGAAATCTCTGGCTTCTAACCATTTTATAGTAACATAAATTGCGAGGGAAACTCCGAGCAGAAAGTCCTCGTGAGTTGCGGCGTACTCTTGAGTAAGAGACTACCATTAAAGTACGATACAATATACTTAATTCTGTTTTAACCATACTCATTTTTAATAGCCCTTTTCCTTCCTCACATTTAGCAATAAAAATAGAATTGTAGATCGAGACAAAGTAGAGATTATTAAATGATTAAACCAAGTAGATCATCAATGTGCTCAGAAATATAGCATATTTAATCTCTAATCTAACATTTTGTTTTATTCTTTTTTAATTATACTAATTGAATTATCAAAGAACTTTTAATACGATCTCTACAAATTATGTAAACAGAGAACATTAAAAATTGTTTATATTAAAATATCTTAGTAATTTGAAAATTTAAAAGAAAATAACATATGTAATAG
>VBVR01004606.1:0-13996 GCA_011638315.1 Tetramorium parvispinum | reverse complement strand
TATATAAAATATATTTAATGATTTTGCAGAAATGCTCGACTTTATCACTTTATTGCCAATTAGTTGAAATTGACAATATTTTTTGCAAAGATCACGTATCTTATTGCTAGAATATTTATTCTGATAGATAATATACAATATCTACAAGATCAAAAAAATGTAATAATGAAATTACCTTCAATTTTATTTTAAATACAAGATGTGTGTATGTATATTACATACAAAATAAATAACACATTTATATTTACTCAATTATATATAATTGTAAAATAATGAATAATTTATATTAAAAGTGTTTAAATGCACAGCAGGATTAAGAGCGTGTTCTTTTAATTATATTTGAACTTTATTTGTGAGATTTTTTTATAACAAAAAAATATTCTACATAGAAAAACATTTTTTTAATTTCAATAATTTAATAAATTTAAAAAAACGTTTAGTATTAAAATGAGATTACACTCGCGCGCGCGTATTTAAGAAATATTAAGTCATTTTGTTTATTATACACCGATTATTTTTTTTAATGATTCGCCTACGAATACAATCGGTAAAAAAGTACGATCGTTCCTAGCTGCACTATTTTTTTTTTAAATTGAGAGATTGCTTAAACTCGATATTTTTCAACATTGTTATATAATTTTAGACATTAGAAATGCAAACTAAAATATTACCATTCAATTATAATTAGCGGAAATAATTCACTTTGTAATATGCAAGTATTACAAACAGTTTACGATTGTCATAATTACTTTATGACATGAACATATTACTAATTTGCTATAATACACGTACACTTTTATATAGTTTTGCATATTACGAGATTTTTTGTTGATATATTAGTTAACTGATTTTTTACTCTTTTCTCTAGTTAAAAAGAGAAGAAAACGAAACAAGTATTTTTAGTTTTTAACTCTATGATAATTTTTATTAAAAAATTAATAAATTATAGCAAAACTGAGGAGAGAAAGTATATTCATCCGAACGTATTATTACAGGGTTTATGTGACAGTTTATAGAACAATGTTTATATTATAGAAAATATTTTCGATTGTAAATGCTAGCTCAGTTGAGAAATGTCAATTATTTATATTTGATATAAATAATTGAAAATCAAAATTTTAATTAAACTCGAAGATAAATAGACGTATATAAAATGTTATAAATTACGTATGGTATTTTTCATATAATTTTACATGACAATTTTCAAATTAGAAATTATTCGTAAGGATATCGTAAAATTAAACAAAAAATTATGGAAATTTAGCAAATTAGAAATTATTTGCAAGTATAACGTTAAATTATACGAAAAGTCCAGCAAATTTTATTTATACTAAAGTTACGATAAGAAAATTAACTCAAAATTTATTCGAGAATTTATCGCTGGATTTTGTGGCTCATATGATAGTATGCAACATTTTGTATATATTGTAATCAAGAAATTGAGATTATACACTTGGAGGAAGAAGTAAAATATGATATAATTGTTAATATATAATTAGAGTATTATTAAGGTGGTCGCATTTTATTAATAAACACAATATTAACATAATATACCTATTAGTATTAAGAGAGCATAGAATATAAGCAGTATTTTGTAGTCGCAGATTGTGTACCATAAGGTTATGTAAAACAAGCTGCAAGTACAACAAAAATAGTACAGAAGACGACAGTGTTCGTTCACAAATAAGCATTGTTTAAACATATAATAAAATGATTGATGAGGGAAGGACAGATGGCTACTAATAAAGAGAATACTGGAAATTACAAGTGAGGCACTTTATTAACTACCCAACTTCCATACAATCGAGCACGAGTGTCCAGCTGATCGTCCCTGTAAATATCTCGCTTACCACGTAAGGTCCTCGTTAAGGCAACGATAAAAAAAACGAAAGAGACTGCGAGGAACGAACACTGATTGACTTCCGTTTGTGTCTCTCTTCTTTCCAGATATTTTGTGTCAAAACTCACGGTGCTGCCTCAGGATCGGCAGCAATGCGGACCCGATGAGATCAAGCACGTCTTTGTCCAGGAGCATACAGAATTACTGATACCGGACTCTTTGCACGTACATACGAAGATGGAAACGGCGGATATGCTCACTCATGAGAGCGTCTTTCAATGCGAATACTGCGGCGACAGTTTCGTTTGCGATCAGGATCTTAATTTGCACCTAGAGACGCACGAATCTCAATCGGAGGAACAAGAACAACCGCAGGATGAGCAGTTGGTTTGCGAGAATTGCGGCTGCAGCTTCATGACGACGTCGGAGCTGCACGAGCATCAAAAAGAGCACGGGAGTACCGAGGAGTGTTTCAGTTGCGACAATTGTGACTACGTGACCTCGCACAGGGAGAGCCTGATCGCTCATGAGCGATGCCACACGTCCGATTGCAAGTACCAATGCGAGATATGCGGCGAACAATTCCAGAGCAAGAGCAATTGTCAGGTACATCTGTCGTCACACACGCGTGAAAAGCCGTTTCAGTGCGACGTATGTAACGCCACGTTTCGCTACCGCCAAGGTCTACGACTGCACGCAAAGCTGCATCAACCGGATTACGTGGCGCCACAGAGGAAACACCACTGCGAGCTATGTAACAAGCGTTTCTCTCGGAGACAGGTGTTGCTGGTGCACATGAAGACTCACGGCAATGTGGGACCGCAACACGAGTACGTGTGTACGATGTGCGGCAAGTCCGTGTCAAGCAAAACTTATCTCGCCGTGCATCTGCGCAAGCACACCGGTGAGAAGCCGCATGTTTGCGACATTTGCGGCAAGGGCTTCATCTCGCAGAACTATTTGAGTGTGCATCGTCGCACGCACACCGGCGAGAAGCCGCATCAGTGCACTCATTGCAACAAAAGATTTACCCAACGAACTACATTGGTGGTGCATCTACGGGGTCACACGGGTGATCGACCTTATCCCTGCACATGCTGTGACAAATCGTTTGCTTCGAAAACTATGCTGAACTCACACTTGAAAACTCATGCTAAACAAACCGCCCGACAACAACAAGAACAACAGCAGGTACAGCAGCAGTCGCAGCAGCATGAGTTGGAGCAAGAACAAGATCCATTACCGCTCGAAACTGTCACTATAATGTTGTAGTTAGAATGATTGCTAAAATAGATTGACCAACGATTGCTGAAATAGATTCCATACTTTTTTATGTAATCACGTTACTTTTTTTTACGTTTTATTAATATAAATGATATTAGCGAAAGATGAGAATTATTGGCGTAACTAAGAAATTTTTCTGGAAGAAATGGATCTCGCAATCTGAGAATTGAAAATTTGTGAGATTTATTGCCAATAATTTAATGGTTCATGCTTCATTGAAATGGAATATAGTAATTAGAGTAATAATAAATTTTTAAAAAATCAAATGACGAAACTTAGAAGTGGAATTTATATAAATAAAAACATGAAACTACTTTTTTAACTTTTTCACGTCAGTAGTCTGAGCTGTGCAGCTAATTTTTTTTACTTTTTTTTTATTGAGATTATTACTTTAGAAATTTCTGAAAGAGAGAAGGACAATCGGCCTTCGGAGAGAAGGAACTTCAATTTAGTTACGCCAATGGTGCGAAGAAAACGCTAGATATAAACGACTGCCAGATACTTTGCAATTTACACAAATTGATAAGCTTTTTGAATCCTACAAAGTAACTGGTAAGAAGTATATTGTAAGGCACAAATTCGCTTTTGTAGTGATATCTTTTACGCCATGTTAAACTAGATAAAAAATATGCTTGTAATAATTTGTTCAAATGTAAACAAGTATTTTATCGAGTTAAGGTCTCTCTTAAACAAAATCAGTGTATTATTATTAAAAAGTAGTTCAGAGTACAGTAGCAGTTATAATTACGGAATTTTTAATGAATCTTTATTGGAAGGAATTAATTGTTTTGTGATATTAGTTTGCTGAAAAAACAGTGGCTATGAAGTGGTTTAGAAAAACACTGATTTAGAAATGTTATCTAAAACAAATAATGATTTAGAATAAATTTTAATTTGAATTTGAATTCTAGTTATTCAGAGCATATGAATTACACAGATGTCTCCCAAAAAATAGTAATCCAAAACACAAAAGCCTTGTAAACTATACATATAATATGTACGATTGTGATTGATTTTGTAAAATTTTACTTTCATGAACTATAATAAGATAGAAAATGAAAGAGCAAAGTGTGAGTACATAAAAAATAAATGAAATACTCACTGATCTTCAGTCATATCCTGTGTTATTTTGTTTTAGTTACCGAAAAAAAATTCTCACTGATTCAGTTTAAGAGAGGTAGGTACCTCGCATTCCTCTGAAAAGTCTGACAAATGATATTGTTGACGTTTATAATATTTGATTTAAAGGAATCATAAGATAATGCCAACTATTTATTGTAGTTGGTGAGTAGTTGTAAATTAAAGAATCATTTAAACAAAATGTCTTGCAAGTTAAACTATACAATGCAAGATTTTTATTAAAAAGATAAATTATGCGAAAATTTTTTTATCAAATCATGAAAGTCTTACCAATGAAATATTAATTAATTTTGTAAACAAATTAATATGAAACGAGGACAAATCGAAGCAATAA
Organism: Tetramorium parvispinum; assembly: GCA_011638315.1. Classification (NCBI taxonomy): domain Eukaryota; kingdom Metazoa; phylum Arthropoda; class Insecta; order Hymenoptera; family Formicidae; genus Tetramorium; species Tetramorium parvispinum. Next base: position 9,398 of record VBVR01004606.1, on the reverse strand, counting down.
GTAGTTTTCGTACGTCTGTTCACAGCAGTTTGAGATTTATTCACATGTTCGAAACATGTGACTTTTTGCGAACTACAATAGTAGTATGCCGTCCATAACTTTTTAATTATATTACTGTGTGACAGTATATTTTTTAAATTTGTGCTGTATTTGTCTCATTTATAATAGTAATATGATTCATAGGCAGTTTATTATTTGATATTTGCTTCGTACGCGTCTTTATCTTTATAGAAATTCATTAATGATATATTCTAGTGTAAATAATTGTACACTCTTAGAATGAGTGTGATCCTTGCCTAATTGTTACAAATGTTTATTAAACAATTATCGGAAATAAAATTTCCTGTGCCTTTGTTGTTACATTATTGTTTAAATAAAAGAAATTTATACACGATTATAGAAAAATTGTGGAATTAATCTATTATAAGCGTGACAATCTAAAAAATATAATGTGACAATCTAAAGGAAATTACTGTAGTTTTTGCATAATACTTTGAAATATATTTTATCTTCCATTATAATTATATTTATTTTTAGACAATTTGAGTATTTTAATTTTACCGTTTTACAAAAATAGTTTGGTAAGCATTTTTGCATTAATAAAATGAATATTAAAAATATTTAATATTTTTTTAATGTAATTTATTTCATATTTTCTATAAGAAAAATTGAAGTAATAGTTAAGTTAAATAGTATTATTATATGAGACTTTCTAGCGTAATTGTCATTAGCAACATCTAAATCCTAATTTTAAGATATATTTTGGAAATTATTAATTTTATATTGTACCGTACATTAACTTCACTTTGAGAAGAATTCAAGTTTTTATAAGAAATTTGCAATTTTTTTTTTTTCAAATTGTTAATCTATTTTATTATACATTTATGAAATTTGTGATTTTTCATAGAACAATATAATTTTACTTTTGTATAATGTTTTATTACTGTAGTATTATTTTTATGTAAGTAATTACTTTAATAAAGTGTTATTATAATTCTTTAAAATATTAAACAAATTTTTTAAAAGTCATTTAAATATATAAAAATATTGCAATAGATTACACATTAAGATGTTAAGTCTTTCATAATTGTTCGATTTACGAACAATGCTTGCGAAATAGTTTATTACAGTATATTTTCTTATATACAAATAATTTGAAATCTTTAATGATTTCACAAATAAAATTAAAAATTATACATTTATTTCTCCTAAAACTTAGGCAACATGTTTTTCTTTTGTATTATATATTTTGATTTGCAATAATTTTATGATATAAAGTATTTGACTCGATGTGTCACTGAGATTGCAGCTCTGAAATTGTAAATTGAAACAGTAAGTAATAAGATTTTATATTGGCAATATAAAATACTTTATATTGGCAATTTCATTTATTAAACTTCTTATTGCACTTGAAGATTTTAATGAACAACAAAGATGTGTCTTTCTGCTTAAATCTTTATTGATTTGTTCACACATATTTTGCTTTATACAATTTTTCTATCAATACGATTTACTATCTTTTGAATTATGACTATCGTCTAACATGATATAAAATTACTAAAAATAAAAGTTGAATTTTATTTTTCAATTACAGATATAATCTATATTTCATTTCTTTTCAGAACTAAAAAATGGAGTTCCAGGGCTCATCAGAAAAAATCTGCGATGGAAAGGGAAAATCAAAGTGCATCTTTTGTGATTCTTCAAGAAATCGATGACGAAACTATTCTCGTTCAAAAAGTAACCGCGTATCATTGTGATTCATGCAACGAAGATTTTGATACAGAAGCTAGTTTGATAATGCACAGAACGGAGCAATCGATACTTAGAACTCGAGAAGCGTTGCGTCAAGCAGAAAAAAAACATGAATGTGATATATGCGGACAGACATTCTCGAAAATGTTGCAATTGATCAAGCATCACCGAGAACATTATGAATATTTAGACGCACAGAAGAACCAGGACTGGAAAAAGACAGTCACGAAAATTCGGAAGAGTCGAGGGGAGAATAAGGAATCGTCGACAGATTTCATAAAGTGTGACCAGTGTAACAAGATATTTAAAGAAAAGAGATACTTGAACGTGCACAAAGCGCTGCACAGTGAACCGCACATTTGTCATGTGTGCGGTGCGAAACTGACGTCAGATTATTATTTAAAGATTCACATGAGGCGACACAATAAGGAATTTACGGAATTCTGCAACGTTTGTAACAAAGGCTTTTATTTAAAGGCAACTTTGAAGACTCACATGAGTGTGCACACCGACGAGAAGCCATGTGCCTGCGAGATTTGTCACAAATCTTTCGGTAATCGAGCTTACCTGCGTAATCATATGAAGATTCACAGTCAGCCCGAGACGAGGAAAAAATTCAAGTGCGAGATATGCAGCTTCGAGACGTTCTATAGCTATTGCTACAAGGAGCATATATGGACTCACACGGGCGAGAGTCAAGTGGCATGTGAAATATGTGGCAAATTAATCAGACGGCAATACATGAAGACTCACATTAGGATGCACACTGGTGAAAAACCAGAGATCTGTGAGTTTTGTGGCAAGGCGTTCAGTGCCAGGACATATCTGGTTAAGCATCGACGAACTCATACTGGTGAAAAGCCTTACAAGTGCAAAATCTGTGACAAACGTTATACTCAACGGGGCACTCTTAGTGCGCATCTTCGGAAACACGGGAATTCTGAATGAAAACGTTTTCCTTTCTGTTTTTTTCTTTGTTTTTACTGCAAATTCTATTACAAAATGCTTTTCGAATTGACTATTCATATTTTCATTATACAGCAGTAATAATGATAATATAATTTGTTACATATTGTATGCAGTATATATAGAGTGTTTCATTTTAATTAATATCTGTAACTATGGCTGTAGCGAAAAATTATTTCAGACAAAAATTTAAAAGAGAGACAGATGTTGTTAACAGATATTGTTAACTTGTTTGTTCTGGCAAAAAGTGTCTTTTGATATTTGATTATATTATTTGAAATGAAACATTCTGTATATAATTAATTCAGTAAAATCGTTATTTTAATGTTTGTTTAATATGTTCTATTGGATGTACATGTTTAATTAATGTGATAATTATATTTCTATCTAAATCTATCTAAGTTAAGATAGCTGTTTGAAAATATGAACTTACAATTATTATTTATAGGTTCAGTTTAGTGATAGTATGTGAAAACAATTTTCGGAAATCACAGAAATTAGGAAATTTTATTAATATTTTCACATCTTTATTATTTATCTATTAATTTATCATATATAATTAGTTTTATGTAAATTTATACGTTATTATTTTATACATTATTATGTGTAGTTAAAAAATATTATTTTCGTGTAACAATAAGCAAAATATTATCTAGAGAGTCGAATAAATTTATTTTTTCAACGCAATACCATGTATTGTATGTACTGTGTACATATATATGCAATAAATCAAGTTGTGCTTCTCTATTTTTTTGTTATTCATATTCCATTTTTAATCACTTTAGAATTCAAACATATAATGAAATTTATCAAAATAAATTTAAAAAATGACAAATGACAAATTACAAATATTTTAATGATTATATCTTAAATAATAACAATATTAGTAAAGATAAAATAATTGAAACATAAATTATATGAAAATACTATTTAAATGGAAAGAGTATGCAATAAAAGTCTGTTACAAACGAGAATTGTATATTATTAGATTGATTAAACAATTATATTTAAAAAAAGTTAATTATAAATTGTATTTTTAGATAGTATCTCGATAATAAACAATATAAAAATTTATAGAAAATGTGAAAAAGAAAAGTTTATATGAACTTTATAAAACAAAAAATTTTACAATATGTAGTATAGCTTAAAAGTATAAAATAGATGATTAGAAATTTAAACCTTTTTGAAATAATTTCAAGATTGTGTTATTTAATAAACAAAAATTTATTTAGGTAGTGACAGTCAAATTGATTGTCTATTGACTAACTCAATAAATATAGTATAATAGTGCCTTCTGTGGAAAATTTATCAAGATTGTGAAAAAGCTTATCTCAAGTAAATCAATTGTTAACTAAGTACTGTTTATTCTAACACAATTCTATATTACTTTCTCACGCTGTTGACAGATATTATTTATTACAGGTGCGACGAGATTGACATAGAAGACGTAAAGTTGGATTACAAGATCGATGAATTACAAGATATAGAGTTACGATATCAAGATGAAATACCTACAGTGGAAGAGTATCATCACGTTAGAGATAGTTATGGAAGAGTTATGGAAGAGCAAGAAATAGTTACGGAAACGATTGAATGTAGAACTGAAGACTCGAATGAACTGGAATCTGCATCGGAAATAAATGTCATAAAACGGACTTCCGAACACGATTCGAGTCGCAAGCGTGCAACAGTTTACGAGTGTGAAATTTGTGGAAAACGAATGTTCAAGAAGGTGCAGTTTTTGAAGCATGAACAAGAGCACAAGGGAAATTCAAACATCGAAGGTCGTTGTGAAGAGTGTGATAAAGTGTTTGACAATGAGGAAAAGTTGCGAAAGCATATGATAAAGGCACACCAAAAAGAGAAACCTTTTCAATGCGTTCTGTGCGGTAAGTGTTTCAAGACCCAGGAGTTCTTGAAGACTCACCTGAAGCAGCACAACAAACGTTTTACCTGCGACATATGTGGCGTGTCAAAAGTTTCCGGATACGACCTGCGTCTGCACAAGAAGAAACATAATCAGGAATATGTGATTCATTGTGAAATCTGCAAGAAGGGTTTTTACACGAATCAAACACTGGAGCGACATTTGCTCACGCACACCGGTGAGAAACCGTTTGTGTGTAAAATATGTAATACCCCATATGCGAGTGCAGCGTATCTCAATATGCATATGAAGTCCCATGGCGAGAGAGAGAAGCACAAGTGTAATATCTGCGATTTCGAGAGTTACTGGAAAGCCGCGCTAAAGGTGCATCTTAAGATACACACTGGCGAGAATCAGATCACGTGCGAGGTGTGCGGAAAGTCCGTTAGCAGCAAGACGTACTTGCAAATTCATATGCGTATACATTCGGGCGAGAAACCGCATGTTTGCGAGATGTGTGGCAAGGCGTTCAGCGTACGGAAGTATTTGATTGTACATCTAAGAACTCACACCGGCGAGAGACCTTATGAGTGTAAGGTGTGCCAGAAGAGATTTACGCAACAAGGCTCACTGAATTCACATATGAAGTCTCATAATGAATGCAAGTGAATAAAATATTTTTTAAAAATATATTTATTGCTATTTAATGCGTTTAGCATTAAATCTGGTTTTCTGATTTTTATTTTTATTTGTACTCTGATGTATACAATCAATGCATTGAGGAATACTGATATAAATCGAAAATAATACAATGATTATGGCATTAAAAAGAGTATAAAATGAAATTATAAATGAAATTGACAAGTAATATTTGGATAATAAAGATACAAAGTCTAGAAAATATTTATAAAGCATTTTATTTTGGGATTAACTAAGAACTGACTATGAATACCAGTCTATGAATGGGCAGAATGTGACAAAATGATCGTGAATTTAAAGTGAGAAGTGACGAATAAATAAAGAAAAAAGAAATAGAAGAAATTTTTGAATAGTTTTGTCTTCGTTGTCACTGATGAACTCATTAAAAAAAATTGAAAAAATTCGTACATTTAATAATTGATGAACTTCATGAACTATAATGAATAGTTATATAATGATATATAGTTATATAAATGAATAGTTAAGAGAATATAGAATAGTTAAAAGAGCTGACGGGATACTTTTATGACGTTAGAATCAATAAATTAATTCTCAAGCTCACCAAGTGCAGGTCTTTGAGGTCCATGGTGACTATGTTGAAAAATAAAGATGCTTTAAAGATATTATAAATAAATTTCAAAATATTTTACAGATATTTTCTAGACTTCTTATATTTACTCTTCAAATATAACTCTCGCATTTATATTAGTTCCAATGATTGCGTTACAAATAAGTTTATATACCACTCCATAATTATTAAATTATCTCTCGTAAGTGATGAAAGAATTACATCCATGAAGTTTTTAAAAGTTTTTGAAATAGAGTGGACAAAACCGTGCAAAATGTGTGAAAAATTTTAATTTCTTGTTAGAGACATGAGACTGATAATTATTTGAGAAAAATTAAGAAACATACAATTAGGTTTAAAAAATTAATTTTCATTTTAGAGATTACTGAATATATTTCTATTTTCCACGCAAAACGTGGTCGGATTTAATATTGGCAAATAGATGTCATTAAGAAAACGTGCATTATATAATTATATTTTATAAAATTTTTATGGTTTAATATGTTAATTACATGACTACTTGAAGATATAAATTTAACATGAGAGCGTATAAAGTGTTCTATTATTTGACAGAGTCATGAACAATATTTTAATTTAACAGAATTAAATTTATCAGTTAAATTAACATTAAAAAAAATTTTTTATTTCGATTTCATTTAAAATTTGACTTTACAAAGTCGCAGTTAAATTATATTTGAATAACGTAATAAAAGCCATGTATTAGACCAGTAATTATTATTACTAAATCTGAAATAGTGTAAATATATTACATATTACATACATCATTTTCTATACATATCTTTGCTGTAATCTTTATTGTATGTTAGAAATAAAAAAATAAGAAAAGATATATTATAAATGTGTCTTATATTGTCTTCGATAGCTGTGCATTTTTTATATCCACCCACAATTTATTAAAATTTTTTGTAAAATATTAATTTTTAGTGTACGCATGTTTACATCAATAATGTATACAGAAAGCATAATGAAATAATCGTCAATAAGAAAACGTCACAAAAATTGCAATAAGTATTTACTACAAGTTTCTAAAAGGTACGCATTATTTTGTATTTTGAGACAGTCTGATGTTATATTTATTATTTTACAATATAGAGTTATTCTATTTTATTTGTCAATTATTTAGGATGAAGAGTATATTATAAGGTGAAATATCTAATATTTTTAAAAATAGAAGATAAATAAAAATTATTAAATTTATATATTTGCAAGAAAATGTAAAACTAACTATAAAACTTAAAAAAAATTCGATTGTATTACAATTGCTTATAATTATAAGCAATTCTATGAGTAGGAAGATTAATTACATGACAGTTATGAAATTAATTACATGATGGTATAGAAATTAATTGCACACATATATAAACAAAATACTAAGATATATGTATTTTTTACCATTTATCTGTTTTCTTTATGATTCTTTTATATAGACATACACAATAAATATTAAATAAAAATTTTTTTAAGGGAAGAAAGATTAGCTTTTTTGATAATATTTGGTAATATTTAAAAATTCAGAAACATTTAATAATAAACGATGTAAATAATATAAAAAAATTGTAAATAAAAATATTCGAATCTCTTCATTTTAACAATTTAAAGTCAATTTAATCAGTTAATATTATTATTACATGTATAGTCATTATTTCATTTTCTTTTCAGAAATGAAAAACCAGCAGAGACGTGTGTAAAAAATGAACTATCTGTAGATGAATGTACGGATTCTACGTTGGTTTCAATTTTCGTTAAAGAAGAAAATGTAAAGCAGGAAGATTGCAATGTACAATATAAAGCTGTAAGTTTGAGACGTAAGTCTTCTGAGAATCCCTTGACGCAAAAAGAACCTGAAGAAACTACAAACGGAGGAATTACTCGTCAGAATTATTCAAGCATGAAGAAACAATCCACCAGCCAAACGTTTTACGAATGTAGCATATGTACGAAACTTTTTAGATCAAAGAACTTGTTTGAAGGTCATTTGGTAGCGCATAGTGACGCTCGACCCTACCAATGCGACGTCTGCGGCAAATCTTTCAAGAGGACCAATACCTTAGCGGTACACAAGCGAATCCACACTCATGAGAAGAATTTTATTTGTGACGTATGTGGTCGCGCGTTTGTACAGGCCTCTCAGTTGACCACTCATCATAGACGTCACTTCGAGAAGTACACGAGACACTGCGAGATCTGCAATAAGGGTTTTTTCACGAACGCCGAGCTTCACGGACACATGAACGTGAAGCACGGTGCCAAAGAACACGTGTGTACCGCCTGCAACAAGTCGTTCCCCAACAATCATACCTTGGTACGTCACTTGAAGATCCATGATCCAAACTTCAAGCCAGTGAAACACCAGTGCGAGTTCTGCGGCAAGATATTCGCCTACAAGAATTCATTGGTAGTCCACGTCAAATCGCACACCGGCGACAACAAATACGACTGTCATCTGTGCGGCAAATCCGTCTCGTCTAAGGGATCTCTTCAAGATCATCTGCGTCTTCACGGCGGGGAGAAATCCCTGATCTGCGACATTTGTGGCAAGGCTTTTCATAAGAGAACGACATTGGTCGTGCATAAAAGGACCCACACCGGCGAGAAGCCGTACTCGTGTGATACTTGCGGAAAATCTTTTACGCAACATTCGACCCTCGTTATACATAAACGATACCACACTGGCCAGAGACCGTATCAGTGTAATTATTGCAGCAAGTCATTTGTGTCTAGGGGATTGCTTAACGCACATAATAAAATACATATGATTAATGTGATGATGATGCAGCCCGCGTAATCATGCAATTTGGAATTAATTTCTATTATACTGTGTCAATTACATCTCGTGTTCAAGACATTATTGTGTAGTGATACTGTCAGACTTTGGTAGATCCAAGCGGCAGAACGATGTTAATAGTCATGCTGCAAATGCTGCCATGTATTTCGACAATGCTCATTCGCAGTGCTATTACAATTAAATATTCTTATTTTAATACTTTTTTGTAGGGAGGAATTATGTTTTATCATGTTTTATCATGGTTAACATATTTTTGTATTTACAATTTAATTTTTAAATATTAAAAACTTGAAATATTGATCTCTTAATTTTAATTTTTTAATTGAAATGCTACGATCAAATAAATGACTTGAGTTTTTGTATCAGATGTATTATAAACAATTTTCTGTGATTTCTGTCTAATATGGACGTTTTTGATTTTTATCTTCAACAACGTAATTATAAATGAATTATCATTAAGAAATGATATATTTACGTAAAAAATTAAATAATCAAAATTGTATAGCAAATGCTGATAGAATAACAAACCGAAGTATCAGAAAAGATGTATGTAACATCGTTTATTTTGTACATGGATTGCAGCAAGAACTGTAATTAACTTTTTATCAATTGAATGTTTTCCTGCATTATGTATTATTGTAATAAATAAAAGTGCTACTCAGAAATTGATGACTCAAAAGCTATTTCATCATGTCGTTTTTTCACATTTTAAGTGTTTCCATTTATATATATAATAT
>VBVR01004605.1:0-14034 GCA_011638315.1 Tetramorium parvispinum | reverse complement strand
ATAACAATGCATTTCCGACCCAAGGTTCATTGTGTTAAAATACTTGTATGGATGTTCCCTACCACCACACGAAAAATCTGCACTCATTTCGGGAACACCCTGTATATATGTATAATATAACACACATATATTAACATTCAATCGTTATTATAATTTAAATTATAGTTAACAACTTTCATCTTGAAAGGATCCAGTCCTTCCATTTTTTAAATTTCAATCAGTCTACTTAAATTATGCAACAGTATATTAGTATGTCCTATTTTTTGTTTATCTATCTATTTAGGACAATAGAATTATTTCTATCTTTCTTCACTGCGTAAGTCTCTCTTCTAATACTATATGTATATTTACTCAAGGCATTATTGTGTCCTGATTGTACGCTATTCAGCATGTTCTACATTAGGACGTTAAGACGTTCTACATTAATCAGTACTTCCTATAATAAAATTGCTCTTTTTGCAGAAAATATATGCCCTAATAAAAATATCAGCCGTTATTTATGTGAAGGAAAAAAAAAACACTTCTCATAGTGATTAACAGTAAAGATTAAGAAGAAACTCCTTTTTTCACTAACTTTCTTTTATAAAGAAAAGAGGCTCTTCTTAAAAGGAAGCGCCTTTTTCCTATTATATGCAACCGGGACACGTTAATTTGTACTGTTCGGTCTACTGGTTGCTCGTAACGACGTCAGAACCGTAACTACCACACGACATGACAATTAAACTATTTATTAAATATAATATTTATATGTAATTAAATTTAATTATATTTAATATAATTAAATAATTAATATTTAACATCTATTATAACACAAAATAAAACTTCTTTTACTTTGCTTTACTGTCTATCTTTTTTAGAACTGAAAGAAAATTGCTTAACCGAAATATAAGCTGCAAAATATCACACTTTCTTCAGTGTGGAGACTTATTTATATGAAATTACTCCAAATAATGACTGAATTAATTTCGCTGTAATATTATTATGCTACCGCCGTGTCGTTACGATTCATAATGCGTCACTGTTCTTAATCCTACTTATTACTAGGACAGTCAACCATCTGACTTGGCCGGTATGAAAACCAACCAGCACGTATCTGTTGTGACTAACATTAAATTAATTGTCATTATTTTATACGGCGAGGTGTATATATATTGTAGTGCCCGCTGGGCGCAATATATATTTTTACAATCATTAGGAAGTCACATCACATTAGATAACTAGCACATGGTGTCTGAAAACATTACATTATAGTATTGAACATTTAACTGGCTTGGTAGAACATTTGCTGAGGAGGAAAATAGCATATATTGTATACATTTATACATGTATATGCCGGCACTTTCATAATATAACATTGGCTCTAACTTTAAAATTTCGCAATCTCGAAATGCGATTTACTAAAATACCTTTTTCTCATTTCATTTTCTCGTTTTAAGCTCGCTAATATCTAAGATACGTCCACGACAGTATTCGATACTACCTAATGTGCATTTGCATGGTTTAAAAATCGTCCCAGATTTTTTTAACCTTCGAGGCATTTAAATTTACTGTTATATCTACGACTAAAGTCATTAGATTCCTAACATTGCAGTTTTCTTTAAAGTCTAGTTACAAATAAAGGTTCTTTTGTTTCCAATTTTTCTCCTACTACCAATTTATTAAGCGTTAAGTAGTTATCAACCAGTTAGTTTGTAAGATTCAAACAACATAGAAGTCTCAAAAATATCTCGCACTAAAAATGAAAGTGCGAAAGTATGTGATACTGACTTTCTGATCATATCACGCGGTAAAAAGTGAAGACACGTACGCTTTGGCACATAAATATTCGTGTCTTCATGTATGTACAAACATATGCAAATTTCTTTCAGCGAACTAAGGCCACTCTCTTTGTTTACGAAGTCTTTCATTTACTCCAGAGTTAAGTTTTCCTTGAAGAAGTTGTCAAGGCATCAATAGTTTTATTTTAATTGTGATAGATTGAGATACAATATTCTGCTAGATTATCGCTTAAAATTATCCAAGAAATACTTTCCATAAAAATAAAGGATCGCGATTTTTCTTGTTACTACTCAAGTCTATATTATTCTTCTCCATAAATATTTATAATAGGTTTCATGATTTTTCTTGTCTATTTCTCGTCATCATTTTCTTCAACGTATCCAAAGTATCTAATCTATTCCCTGAATATCTTTGCGCGTCAAAAAGATTCAAAATATTTGAAAATCTCTTTGGATGATCTACAAGATCCATCTACGACATATCTCTAACAATAAGTTATATTTACAATATTTACAATATTACAAGAGGTTGATATACATAAAGTATATCATGGCTTTTTTCTCTCTTCACATTGCCCCTTCTTTAATTTTGTTGTTCTATTTGTTAAATGTATTATACGTATGAATTTTCTCACTCAAACTATACATAAGTATATTTCTATTTTCTTTTACAATAAAAATAACCAATCGATTTTTTTGTTGTTAAACAATTATTTTTTTGTGTGATATCTTTTATTATACCTGGAAGATATCATTGATCTTTAAAAAAATAACACCGTCTATATCATTTCTTTTTATAACCCTTTTCAACTTCTTTTATATAATGTTTTGCATAACATTTTATAAAATTTCTTGGCCAGTAAAATTTCAATTATTTAGTAAAACTCCACTATCAATCAAGATATTATTTGATAAATACTGCTTTCAAAAGTATTACAATTTTAATTCATCGCAAAAGAATAAAAAATTGTAAACACGAATAAAAAGTATATAGTTAATAAAAAGTCCTTTTCTCCATTTTTTTGAGGATTTAATCGATTGTAAAAAAATCATTCTTAATAATGCAAGTTTATACGCGTAATAATAAGTTTATAATTTTCAATAAGAGACTTGAGATTATGAAAATCCAAAATTGAATGTTTTTCGAGTCGAGTAATAATAAAATAACTCGCGCATTAGCAATTGCGGTTGACAATGTGTAATTGTCGATATTATGGAGAGAATGTTTATTCATATTAAAGACTGACTTACTTTATCTTCGCCATTGGATTTAAAGCTAACGTGTCGTGTCATACTTGCTGCGAGGTAATCAGATTAGTTTTACTAGAATTCTTAAGGATCGACGGCCCGGGCAGCTTCTGAGCAACTGGAATGACACCAGGTGGTTGCACCATCATTGGCTGACCGTTTACCAGGATAATCGTATCTCGCACCGAGTCGTATCCTCCCGGGGTTGCTGCGAGTTGTTAAGAAACATTATAACTAAACGTGCAAAATTATTGTCATTCGAATTAATGAAGAGTAATCACCTAACGAAGCCATCAGAGTTCTGGAAGATGTCATAGAATTATGCGCCGGGCCCCATTTGGATGTTGGCTGCAACAATATCTTTATGCGATTCCACACATTCTTACTTTTATCTTTGCACTTTTCTTTCCCCGCTTGTTGACAAGATCCACTATCGCTCAAGTCATCGTCGTCGTCATCATCGTCCTCGTCGTCGTCATCTTCGTCATCATCATCATCGTAAGGTGATCGCCGACGCTGTCCCTTTAACTGAACCTGTATCCGCATCATTTTTCTTATAATGTATATTCATCGACATGCTATAATGTTTAAATAAAGAGGATGTTTCAACTTACTATAGCTAGTCCGACAATTACCAAAACGGGAAGCATACTCAAAACCCAGCCTAACACGTCCGCCCATTTCGGATAAATGTAAGCTCCGTACTTGAGTGGCTCGTACTCTACCCAATTGAAGCAGAGAATGAAGAAGAGCGCCGCGGGCGTGATGAGCTTCCACATCCACATCCAGAAGAACCTCCACAGTCGGCCTCGCGGCCCGATCATCTGTTGAACATCATCCAGAAAGCGATCCGCACCGTACACCCATGCCACGAGGATACATTCGCTTACGGCGATCAGCAGGACCGACCAATTGGCCGCGTATTTGTCCATCAACTGCAGCCAGTACATGCCAGCCTGACGAGAAGCAGACGATCGCAGTAATCTACATCTAAGGATCAATTTTATATCAACGAAACGAAGTCGTTCGTGACTCACATTGGTGGTGAAAATGACACCACCGGCGTAGCCGACCACCGCAGCTCCCAAGACGACCCAGACTTTGTAGTTTCTCAACGATGGGACACCGTCGAGGATCGCCGTGGTGACGGTCTCCATGAGAGCGAACTGTGAGTCGAGGCCCAAAGTGAGCAGCATGATGAAGAACAGCAGCGACCAGACGGGCGCGATCGGCAAACGAGCTACGACCTATGCAGAGAATTGTCGATGATCCTTAGAACACATGCACTCGAACGCCAACGCAGTCCTTCGACATAAGTTGAAAGAAAGACATCACTTATCTTATCCGATTATTTTTCTTCAACGAAAGAAAAGATGAAAAAGATTGATGGAAAAAGAACGCGAGGTTGATGCAATAAAGGGGTAAAATTAATAATCACCTCTGGATAGACGATAAATGCCAAGCCAGCGCCTTCGTCTACGACCGACGCCACCGGCACATCGAGCTCGTGAGCGAGGAAACCGATTACCGAGAAGATCACCAGGCCGGCGAAGAAGGAAGTTCCAATGTTGCTGATTGCGACGATTAAGGAGTCCTTGTAGCAGTTGTTGGTGAACTTGTTATACGAGCTCAAAGTGATCAGACCTCCCCAGGCTGGACTCAGGGCGAAGAAGATCTGCACGGCGGCGTCTCCCCACACTTTGGCGGACGTCAGTCTTCTCCAGTCGGGAGTCAGATAGAAGAGCACCCCCTCGTTAGCACCAGGAAGTAAAATTCCGCGAATAAAAAGGACAATCTATAAAAAAGTACGATTATTTAAAATACGCTAAAATTAATTACGTTAATATTATGAACCTACCAAGACAACATATGGAAAAAGAGCGGTGAAGTATACGACTTTGCCTGAGCTGTGCACGCCTTTGCTTAGACAAAGAAACACAATGAACCACGCCAGGAAGAGGCAGGCCGCCATGGACGGACGAATCGATCCAGTTTCCTCGATCCCACTGCTGATCCCCAAAACATGATTGCTAGACGCAAAAAGTGTTCTATGCTTTATTTCTCATTTAAAATTTGATTTTGGTATTTGATTAAAACGAGTCATAAATTTGATTTAATATTACAAATTATTTTTAAAATAAAATTATATTCTTCTCATCGACATATTGCAATTTAAAGCAAAGCCATCAATATAAAAATTTAATAGGAAAATACAGTTTTATCATAGAAATACAGAGTTAAATTAATAGATTAACGATAGATGTCCATGAAAGGACAAATAAAACACAATTAAGAAAATGTCGATCTATACGGCATATTACTGAAAATATTCCTCGGCCGGCGGTCTTCTGATAGTGCCAGTTATGTTCTCGAGAATCAAACCCATTGCAGTCATTTGACTCGAATTAAGGCATTTCCCTTTGAAATAAGAAGCGTTTTGAGAAACACAAGCCTCTGCAGCATCCGGTATAAAGCAATCCTCGGTGCTCCATTCCTTCTCGCATTTGCTCCAGGGCAATTCCCAACCACCTGCGAAGAACCCAAATGAATTTTCGAAAAAATAATAATTTGTAACTTTAACTGGCAGTTTTTTAATTTATTATTCTTTTATGATCTTGTGAGATCAGATGTGCGAGATCTTCATACAACTACACATAGTTACAATAGCGTTACGTTACTCTGAAGGTATGGGCAAATCAGATTATGCACGGGATATCTTGCATGTTAATATCATTACCAACGACCGAGGCAAACATGTAATACAGCGTCCAAGCGATGATTAAATTATAATAGAGCATGACCACGGAACTAACGAGAACCATTCCGCATCCTAAGCCGCGAAGCAAAGGACAAAACTGCTTGTAAACTGCCACCGGTCCGAGACTAGCGTATTGTCCTGCAGAATAAAAGAAGGAATACATGTATATACGTATAGATATGTATATCTTGAGATGTTCCACTGATTTCTTCCGTTGATCACCTAAAGAAAGCTCCATGAACATGAGAGGCAATCCGGCGATGATGAGCATCACCGTGAACGGTATCAAGAAAGCACCGCCGCCGTTCGAGTAGCAAAGATACGGGAATCTCCAGACATTTCCCAGGCCCACGCTGTATCCCAGAAGAGACAAGAGAAAATCGAATTTCCCCGTCCAGGTGCCGCGCTCCGGCTGCTCGTCCTCGCTGCCCTGTAGAGGCACTTGAATATTCGCTTCTGAGTACTTGACTTCATTCTATGAGAATCGATGACTATATTTTAACAATACTTGACAGCCTCGTTTAAATGATTTTACGCGCTTTTTACACGTTTGCACGATACACGATCCGCAGAGTATTTATCAAATCAATGTGTGAGCTTTGCTTACATCCCAGTCCACGTAAGGATGTATTCTTGAAGATGCTTCTTCCATTCTCTACGCATATGATTTCTCGTCGCGAAATTAATTGTTTCTTCGTCTTCTCATCTCTTCGTCATGGCTACCGGCGAATCGCGCCCATTAAAGTTATTAATGTTATTAATTCTCTTTGGTGAATGGACTTTTTACACATCCATTTCTTATCCTGTGTAAAATTTTTTATTGATTACTGTTTTAATAATGCTCCTTTATAATCCTTTGAAGATAAAAATTTGTCTTACTTCATCGTGCAAGAATGCAAAAAAAAAAACAAGTACTTCCTTGTGAACGATACATACGCATTGCATTATTCTCATTGTCTCTATGTTAAAATTCACTGTACACTGCTGAATGCTAAATGATAATTATTCACGCTCTGACTGTTATTATCGAGTTAACATTACATAAATGCACGCTCATTCAATTGCTCAATTGATCATACATACGTGCTATTTCTATCTTCAATTAAATTAAAATAAATTATTCTGCTGTTTTATTCACCAAAGAAAAATAAATTACAAACGAGATTTCTCTTAAAAACAGAACATTGTATCACAAAAATTTATTTAGGTAAACCGATATTATAATCAGATGGATTTAAATCTAGAATAATAATGTCTGATATTACATAAGAATTTAATTATATATTTGAAAACTTAGAAATATTTTTCTTAGAAATCTAATACAAAAAATTAACCGAATTTTAACTCATATATAATGTTAAATTAAACCACGATTAAAAGTTAGCAAACCATAAATTCATAAATCCCGACCTGGAATAACACCTTTCGCGTTTCATCCAAATCATGCATTCGTATATCCGCTTAAGCGCGCTGAAGAACAGAGTGCCGCCGGTATCAGCTGATACCATTGACCTACCTGCCAGCCTTGACAGAGAAGCTCGTCAAGATCAATCTCGCACTGTCACTAGATTTCAAGGCCGACACGCGGCGGATCCAATTCGCGGCTTGCGAGACGACGGGATCTCGGACGAATCAAGAAGAAGAAGAAGAAGAAGAAGAAGAAAAACAGAAGAATGAGACCAGAGAAAAAAAGAGTCAAAGGCTGATGAACAGAGGCAAACAAATTGGAAGACTGATCGAACAGCGGGAGAACGATCCGTGCCCGGGCAGCTGACCGGCCTGTCTGGCTGTCTGATTATAAGGGAGCTTTTGCTACATGACCCTCTTCGCCTCTCCGAAGAGCTCGACCCTCTGCCCGACACTCTCTCCCCTTCTTCACCTGTTCTCTCCCTCTCGCATTTTCGCCCCCGCACCGGGAGACCGAGACCTGTCGAGCCTCGAATTCCACTCTCCGGATCGATCGATATTACCGCTTCTGCGAGCTGCTGTGCTCTGCTCTAAACCTTCGTATCCTCTCTCTCACGTCGGTGCCTTCTCCCTCGGTGCCATTTCTCTCACGGCTACACGATTGGCCCAGGTTCACCCTCGGCGAGAGAGATGTAGGCATTTGCATCTGTCTTCCTGCGGGGGCAAATGCGCGTGGGAGGTACAGAGGTACAGAGATGAAAAGCAGGATCATCTGACATTGCTTTTGACATGACTTTCGATCGCTAAGTGCTTCTTTATCATCCACGAAGCGAGCAGATTTCTTTAGAGATTTTCAATTAATATTAACAATGGAAACATTGCGAAAGCGGAAATTAAAAGTCTTTCTAAGCTGTTAAAACTGTTTTTTAATTTCCCTCGGGCGAAATGAGGAATTTACAAAGAATGGAAAATTAATTGTAATCGCTAATTTATTTGAATGAATTTTATACAACTCCGGAATGCTGGAACAAAAGGAAAAGACAATTCGCTTTTAATCGATCGCCTTACATATCGAGTGCCATTATACGAAGTTTACTTTGATTTCTCACTCGAAAGTGCCGACGCGATTGATTTCTGATGAGTAATTGTCGCCGGCATCTTCAATGGAAGCCGCCGTTCTCCTGAACAATGAAATCTTTCTCACAATTCCGTGCAAATTGATACTGCCGCAATTCATCTTTATTCACGCATTATTTTCGCGTCAACAGGCGTAGAAAATTTCGTTCCGTCGATTTGATACTCGGTTTAAACAAAGGTAACCTGATAGTTTTTTTCCCCGGGCGTATTTTTTGCGAAGATTTTAAGCGCGATGGGAAAATTAAACGTCTCCACGGATGAGTTGCGCCGACGCCGCGATCTAATCCTAATAAAACAATGCGAGTACTCGTGCGAGTCGGGTATGTACGTTATGTGACTAATGTGTATTTTCAAACAAGAAAAAGAGATAGAGGATAAATGGAATATAAATATGGAAGATAAACAAATTATTAATTGTTACTAATAGTAATAATATACTAACAATCAACAATTTTTATTTTTTTTCAATTGTTTGCAATTATCGTAACAGTAAATATCAATAAACATGGCAATTGTGATAATTGTAAATTTTGAAAAATTATAAAATATTAAAATTAATGAAATATGTTTAGTCATGTAATAATCATTAAATAGTTAACATATTATTTCTATAATTTCTATAATTGTTACAGAATGTATTAAAATAAAGCATTTTATTTCTCGTAAGACAATCTTCATAAACTTGTTCTGTAAAAAATGAATAAAGTAACCTCTGACATCGCATACTTAATATAACAAGGAAATTGTATTTATTTTATAAATAATTAACAGAAAAGAAAATGAGAAAAGGTTCTGTATGTAAAACATCATTTATTTTGTATAAGAAATGGAACCAGTTTTCAAGAAATAAATGTTCTTATTTTTACATATAAAACATATAAACAAATGCATTATTCGATAGTTTAACTGCATTTTTACATACTAAAAATAAAGTACTTACAATTATACGAAGAAATAACTCAAAATATTAACGTTATTAATGCAATTATTTAAATAATTTTAAATAAAGAAAAAGCTGCTTCGTCTTTCGCGATTCAATATGGCGCACCTCCTTAATCGTCGCGCAGCAGAAATATCCTATAAAAATACATGACAATAAAAAATACTGAGATAAGTAGATATTACAATAAAATAAATAGAAATAATCCAATACATAATATCTATATAAACATGTATTATGACAAAATACATGCACATTGTATACAACTTCGAAAATACGCGTGCATCGCAGAAACTTCAAACCGCGCGACAGATCGAGAGATCGATTCGCCGCGCGACGGTCGCGACTAATCGAGGAGTCGCTGCGCGATAATTCGTGGCCCCGTTGGTGCTGATCGCAAACGGTAGACGTCAGTAGGCACAGAAAGCAAAAGAGACAGCGGTGGCTCGTTTTCCCCCGAGCGAACTCTCTGCTACCCGCTAGCCGATCGGAATCGTCTCGAATCCCCGCTGCGTAAACCGCGGCGACACGCTCAGCCGTCTGTCTCGCTAAACGATATAACCTCCAAAACGCCCGGAGTCTCAGTGCGAGGATCGTTCCTTTTCGAGGCTCATATCGAATCTCTATCTGTCTCTCTCGCGATTTCGTTTGTCTGCCTTCTCTTTCTCTCTCTCTCTCTCTCTCTCTCTCTCGCGCTCGTGCTCGTTCTCCCATTTTCACTTCCCTATTTTTCTATCGCCCTTTAAACTCCGTCTGTCTCCGTCCGTCTCTCCAGTCCCCCCTTTCCTCCCTCCCCACCCCGTCACTCTGACGTATCGAGAAGTGGTGTCCCTCCGTGCCGAAGAACCCGAGATCGCGCTCGCCGACACGCGACGTTCAGGGGACACGGTGAACGGAGCGACGTTGACGGCAGATCGGCGACCTGGTGGTGGACTCGGCAGGGCCGAGTGGCGTGGAGCAGCGTCGACGGACCCCGGCGGCGGCTGTCGCGGACGAGATTGCTGCGCGCGAGGTCGGACCGGATCGGATCGGCGTGCAGCGACGGTGGCGACGGCGACGATCAGCTTCCCGTCCGCGAGCGAAACAGGCAAAATTCCGACGATTTACGGTCTATGAGCGCCAAGAGTCAGGGGGACCCTGGAGAAGATCACATTTCCAGGTGTCACGAGAGTTGGTTGCGTCCTTAGCGTCGCTCGTAGAGAGACGGAAAAGAAAAAGAAAGAAACGAACGCTCGTTCTCCTTGGGAGGGGAAGGGGGAGGGGGTAGCATTGTCGCTTGATAGTAACGAAAGTCCGACGAACGAGCGACGATTCGCCGAGGGAGCACGCGTGTTAAAAATCGGTCCTGCGAAGGATTGTGCGCGGAGGTTTCTTTTTTTTCCCCGCTGTCTTTCATTAGCGCGATCCCTCTCTTCTCTCTCTGTCTCTCCCCTTCTCCCTCCCCGTCTCGCTCGTTCGTGCAAAAGATTTGTTTACAGCGATGTAGTATTTTACGTCGTCACGCGAGATCGCGGGGCTGTCTATTATTAGCGCTTTTGTTTTGGTGCAACGACACCGATTCATCTTCGGGAGACCGCACGACGACGTGTGTGGAGCCTCGTGATGACTCGGCGAAGCTTTCCTCTTGCCGTTTACGCTCGCGTCCACCGGAGATATTCGAGTGATCTTTATTAATTCATTCCTGTCTCGCTCAATGAGATCAAGTTTCAAATATACTATAGCTTGCTTGATAGAACGACTGAAGCAGTTTTTAAGAAGCGTGTCGAACGTCTCTGGTATTTAGGCAGCTTTGCGAAACGGTTTTATGAACAAGATATTTATAAGGATACAGTAGAAAGTATTGAGAATCTAATTTACACATATTTTATGTTTTACCATCATTTTTGTAGGGTAGGAGCAGAGAGCCCTTGCAGCGACATGAAGCGCGCGGCTGCAAAGAAGCTCATCGAACGTTACTTTTACCAACTCACGGATGGATGTGGAAATCCTCATTGTGACAATCAGTATTGTGCCTCCAGTGGCAAGGTATGATTTTGAGATTCGTTTGTTTGTCCGCAGCAACAATTAAAACTGTACTTTTCTTGTACTAGGTGACTAATCTTACTCCAAATCAAGCAGCCGCTCAAGCGATACAGTTGTTTTCGCAAGAAGCTACACTCTGCGATGGTACACAGCCCAGTAAAGTCGCTCGGACTACCATAGAGCCTGGACAAACGTCGTTAGCTAAGAGTCTACCTGTAAAAAGCGTTAATTCTACGAGCTCCGATGAAGGTAAATATAATATTTTATAGTTGAGTTAAAGATTCGATTCTTGAAGCAAAGCATCTAATTGTTATGTCATATAACACGCAAGACTAAATGTTTGTAAATGTATTCGTTGTATCGCGAGTAACATATTTTTGTTTCTCATTAGGAAAACAATCATATCTTACGGAAGCTAAACTTCTGGATATTATAGAAAAATGTAAAGCAGAAGATTCGTATTCTCTATTAATTCGCACTTTGGGCGAAGTGTTTTCTTCGGGAAAAGCGTTAAGTCTCAGCTTCCAAAAGACTGAGAAAAGTAATTCGCCATTGACGGCACTTCTCGAACGGGCACCCGACACTCTGTTAAGGCCACCCGCAGATTTGAACAAGGAGGCGGTACGATCTCTTCAAGGGGAAGATAAGGAAGAAGATAGCAGTGATCCATCACCTACAGTTCCTAATAATGACGATACTAGTGTCGATTTACCATCGGTCCGTAGAGCTTTTGAAGCACTTTCGTCTCTGCCAGGTATGAAAAAATTACAATTTTGTTTTAAATGTTACTCCGACATCGATATCTTTTTTGTCGACTAAATTAAATGAATATTTCTTTCCGCTTAATTAGGCGAGGTGTTTGAATCAGCTCTGGTCAATGCGCTAGTTCACTTGGCAGATGATATAGAACTAGATCTGAGAGTATTTCGTATGGTACGCTGGGACAGTATGGATAGTTTGTTAAATGTATTTCTCATTGTTTTCGAAATTCCGATGCTCGGAAATAGCGAATACTTGGAATTGGCTCTCCATATGGTGTGCAAAGCGTTGAGCTGTGTACCGGTGTTGGCCCAAGCCAAGTTAGCCCGCGTATGGGCCAAGCATTGCAAATCGCGGCTTCCAAGCCTTCTGCAAGCGCTTCAAGAGCTTATAACTGTCAAGGTACGTACTCTCAATTTTATCGAGCTTTTATTTCACTTGTGAAAAGAAATTTAAAACAACTTATTCATTGTATTTATTATTTATTTTCTGATAACAAAAGGTTTGCTATCATATTGCAGGTAATCGGAGGATCCTTCACACGTGATTATTGTGTTCAAGATGCAGACACTATTACCGCACCTACGAAAGTTATGAAAATTCTGTATTACGCGAGTATGTTGGCTGGTGAATTAGATCCTCCTGAGCTAACATTAGGCGATGAGGGAGAGCCGGCTAGTAGTGACAAAAATACTGCACGATCAGCGATATCAGGGCAGATCCCTCAGGTATCGTCTCTGTCAATTATCTTCAATCTAATTGTATACCTATTACGTTATTTTTCTTATGATAAATAAAAGCGATATATATTTCAGGATCCATTAGCGACAGAATTAGGAATTACTGCACTGGATGCACGTAAACCTTTCATACCATTTACTGATTTTTACAATGAGCCACTGAGCGATGCCATAGAGATGGACAAAGATTTTGCTTATTACAAGAGTGAAGAGCCAATGAAATTTAGTTTCATGAATTACGCTTTTATTCTTACGCCGGCCACTAAAACTTTGGGCTTATATTATGATAATCGTATCAGAATGTATAGCGAACGACGTATGAGCTTTTTGCAAACTGTTGTCGGGCAACCTACTAATCCATATCTCCGATTAAAGGTTTGTTCAATAAAGATGAAGGTAATTAGCTTTGGCAGATCAGCATAAGTTTTATTATTTTTCATTTTAACAGGTGCGAAGAGATCATTTGATAGATGATGCATTGGTGGAATTGGAAATGGTAGCAATGGAAAATCCGTCTGATTTAAAAAAGCAATTGGTTGTCGAGTTCGAGGGAGAGCAAGGTGTCGACGAAGGCGGTGTATCTAAGGAGTTCTTTCAACTAGTTGTCGAGGAGATATTTAATCCTGATTTTGGCATGTTTACCACTCAGGTAAGAATTTGCACGACTTATTTCACGTTTTTTTTCTTTAACGTGTTTAATATGTGTCATTTTATGTGTGATTCTGATTTAATTCTATGGTTACTGTTTTATTTTAGGAAGATACGCAAATGACGTGGTTCAATCCGACATCATTTGAAAGTGACGCACAATTCACATTAATAGGGATTGTTATTGGTTTAGCAATTTACAACAATGTAATTTTGGATGTGCGTTTCCCAATGGTGGTTTATAGAAAATTGCTAGGCAGGAAAGGCGGTTTCCCTGATTTGGAGGATTGGAGTCCGACGTTATATCGAACGATGAAAGAATTAATGGAATATACGGGAGATGACATGCCAGAGATATTTATGCAAACTTTCCGAGTTAGTTACAGGTATGTCTACGATAAGTTAATCTTATATAAAATCTTACTACATTTGGCTGAGCTTCCGAATAGGTCAAGTCTCCGATCTTTTTGAAACTATGTGTACTTATGTATTTTGATGCGCTGATTACAGATATGATAATGAAAATTGGCGCAAATTTGATTTTCATGGCGAAAATCTATATGAAAAACCCATAAAAATTATGATTTTTACTATTTA
>VBVR01004604.1:0-14035 GCA_011638315.1 Tetramorium parvispinum | reverse complement strand
ATTGGGAATAATTCATCGAGGATAAAAGAAAGTTGCGTGTATTTGTGCGAGGAGACGGACAGAAGAAACCTTAGTCAGAGAGAGAGAGAGAGAGAGAGAAAGATGAGATCGAAGGGAGAAGAGAAGAGCGAGCGAAAGGTGTGATTTTTAAAAAATACTGATACACAGGACACAGGAGCGTGTGTTAACCCGTGTTCACCATATGTGCTTACCGCTTTAGCGTATATAGCGACGCCTTTACACTGTGATCACGTTTACAAAGAAAATAGTCTTAAAGCTAGAAGATAGACGTAAAGGTATATATCTTAGGGCATGCGAGAGTACGACGAGCACAGCCTTGAGTGTAAGGCGTTTAGACACCCACGACAAGCCACCCACATCCACCTAATCCCCCCCTCCCTCTCCGCGATCCTTCCCCTTTCTCTCCCCTCTCCCACAATTTATTTATACATACGAATAAAGATATATTTAAATCGATAAGAATGGAACAAAAAAAAATATTGTTGATGTTACTACGGTGTAATGGGTACAATCTAAATACATGAATATTATGTATATAAGGAATAGAACGGAGAATTTTTATCGTACACGTGTTATTCTCTTTCTTTCTGGCTCACCAGTCTCCAGGTTTCCCCGCGATGAAATCCATGACTTAGTGTGCGCGTGATAGTACCTGTAAACTCGCGATTCACGAGTTCTTTTGGTTCGTTATGACTCTTGGAAATAGTACTGTGCGTAGTACTTTTCAATGATAGCAAAATTAATTGGTTCACGTCTCTGCACTTATTAAAGCGATATTGTTTTACGCATGTTTTAAAAATAGCGGCTAGTAATCGCGTAACATATAGCATTTGTTCCGTAATAACTTGATACTTGTTGGTAAAAAATATATTGAAGAGTACATTTCTAGCTATTATAAATTGTTTAAAATAAAAAAATTTTTATGAAAATTAAAATTCAATGAAATATTTGCGCTTGAGTGAAAAGAAAGTTGCGAGAAAAATCTTCTAGTTGCAAACTATTTAAAATAGAAAGCTGTTTACAAGTTAAGTTAAATTAAGTTTTAAAATGTTTAAAAATATGTAACCATTTTCTAGCTATAAGCTATTTAAAATTCAGTTTTTCGCGAATTAAACTACAGGTAGAATATAAACGACAGAACACTGTTTTACTCAAGTTGAAGGAATAATTGGGCTAAAACGTCACAAGAAATAATAGCTTTTCTCGCGTCCTTGCATCCATACTAAAGAAAAGTTGACTGTGATATAAATCTCGCATCCTATCTAAATCTGGATATCTTACACATGCATGTATATATTTCACATACGCGTCGTTTCCCGGATATCGCAAGATTCCGTGCGTTCAGTTACCGCCGTTTCCAGGAAAGAAATAAGACAGCCCGTCGGTAAATATATGTTATAATCTTATTTTATTGCTTGCGTTACCATGCGTGTACGAGTACAGAAGCGCTTTATATTACAATGTTCGTCGTATTAAAGCTATCAGAAAGGGGAAGAGAGAAATAGAATCCCTCGGATATACGGCCGTGTCGTTCGTTGCTCGAGTCGCGCTCGAGCTCCGAGACTCGGCGGGAGACAGGTCGTCTCCTTACGACGGTTTTATTAATTCGCCAAAGAGAAATGAACAGAGAGAGAACGAGAAAAGTCGCAGCGGATGCAGCGACGAACAAATTCTAATTTGTTCTTTATTATTTCATTCTCTATGTTTTTTTTTCTCTTATATAAAAATAATTTCGGCTCTGCACCAACGATGCTGGACAACTAACGTTAATGTTTCAGGGGAGTTCTCTAATCGATTATTCCTTGAAAGATTAAATTGCACCGTCCGACATAATCATTTGGATGTCGCATTAATAATATATACATCCTGTTAATTGAAGGGAAAACGTGGAAATTCTTCTCTTCTGAGATATAAACTTAAATTGTGATCAATCGATCTGTTTATTAAATAGAGGCAAATTAATGAGCTTAATTTATCAATTCAAATTATATGAAAAACTTAACGAAGAGATTCTTTTGATTTAAATATAAAATTGCATTTTAAGGATTGATTATAACAATTCTTTCCATTTTTTTCATTTCTATAATTGTGATATACACGGAGATAAAAAATATTTAGTCAATAGCAAACGTTGGCGCAGCCGACCTAAAGTGAGTATTCGATTGCCTGGTCGTCGTAACAAATTACACTACATTACACTTAACAATATCGAGTTACAAAATTGACGCAGTTCGGCCTAATGCTTAGCTCCCGTTCCTCCGAACGTACTGAAGCCTCCGTCGAGGATGGACGAATTGAAGATAGAATCTGCAGATCGTGTCTTTGATCTGCAAGCTCGTGTCTCTGATCTCGACGAGATCCCTTCCACGGAATAAGCTACAATTTATGTATATATTACATTACATTAAAAATTACGTTAAAAAAATTTGATAATTTATCTCGGCATCTCGGCAAACTTTCCTCTCGAGTGTCTTCCTCTCGCGAGGGTGACTCGAAGGCTACTCGAGAGGCGCGAAATCGATTCTACTATAGATCCTCGCTAGAACTCGTCGAGAGAATCCTCGCGGAAAAAGAGCGAGAAACCGCTTCCAGTTCGTTCGGGTTCTTCCAACGCAATGTGCCTCTGGATTCATGAAAAAATGGGACGCGAACATCCCGAGTGAGGGAGTCTAAGGGGGTTTCCCGGTTGAAGAGGGATCTCCCTGCCGATCAATCGGCGCCCTGGCTCGTCTTGTGACTGAGAATGGTCTCGATGTTACGCTGAATCCGCGCGATCTGCGACCGCTTACTCCTCGGCGTCGTCGTGTCCCCCTCTTCGATGTACAAGTTGCCGGCTGCTGCCTCCGGCCAGTCAGCCGCCGCAGCCGCTGCCGCCGTCGCCGCCGTCGTCACCACCGGGGTCTCCCGTTTCCGGTCTGCAAGCAGAGTAAACGAATCCTCACCGGGTCCGTCGGTCAAGCGCGAGCGAAGGGAGAAGAGCCGGGCTCCGAGTTTCGAAGCCGAGGTCTCACGCGTGCGATTTGCGTCGCACGGTCTTGAGATATTTAAGAGGATAGAAACTCTTATTGTACAATATTTTCTGTCTAATTCAAGTGGACTGATGCTCGAAGAAATTGTTTTGAGAAAAAAAATTTTCCTTAATTTAATTTGTCGCCTACTATATAATTACGATGACCATATTTCTTGAGAAAAATAAAGGACACATTATTATTAATATTTTTTCCCTGAATATATATTTATATGAAAAAAAGTGAAATTTTGTAAACTAAAACAATTATATAAAAAAAGAAACACTTCTTTATTTAAATCTTACACAAAATATAATATACAAAGGTGATAAAGACTGAAATAGAACTGAAATAGGACATTTCATAGGACTTCAGAAATAAAGACTTTCAGAAAAAAAGAACAAAAGTGACTTTTCAAGAAAAAATAAATCTAAAGGCCATAGACTTAAAATAAAGAACTGTCCTCTGTAATACAGGACTGATGGTCACCGTAACTATAATGCGACAAAGAAATTTGAATTAATTTTAATTAGAACCGACTCATACAGCACAAGACTTGCAATTACATTGTAACATTGTGCAGTTAGATTGTAACAAAGATTGCAATCTTGTTGCAACATTGCTATAATGTAACTGCATGGGGATATAATTGATATAACAAAAAAGTAACGGAAAAAAGAACGAGTTGGACGTGGAAAAAAATATCTTTGTAATAAAAAAATCAGATATCGATATTTTATTTGACTTTCTTTCATCAATCGAGTTTAGTCGCGACATCAGTTAGACGCGCCTTTGTAATTGTCAAGGAATTTCCGTCGAATCAAAAGTGATTCGTTCTTTTGGGAAAGCTTTGGGAACTTTCCGAAAGCACGAAATGATTAAAGCGAGATCCCCGGCGAGGCTCGAGGGAACAGACGGGGGCCCGCGCGTCACTCGGGACGCGCGCGTCGTATTTCGGGAGCACCGTGTACATCGCGTTACGCTTCCGGTAGCGGCCGGTCCACATATAAATACAACTTCCGAGGCGTGGGAGCGCAATGAAATATTCCGACGGGGGGAGGGAGGAGGGGGAGGAGGGAAAAGATCCCGTCTCGCTTTCCGGCCGAGAGCGTGGCGTATATTGACGCGCCGCGCCGCGCCGCTGCTAAAATTGGCGACGGATTGATTTTCGGGCTCACGCTCGCGCGGCTTACGCGCGTCAAACTCGAAAATGCAACGAGCCGGCTTACGCGCGCTCCGGTGAATCCGGGGGCTCCGGAAAGTCCGAAACGGTCCTCGCGAACCGGCACCGACGACTCGCTTATCAAACTACGGATTAGGATTAGGAGATTAGATTGGAATTTGATCAATCAGGACATGGTTCACAAAGATACTTCGGATTAGCTTTGTTCCAATTATTGGTTGAATTCCATTTCAATCTTAATCTCAACCCATAATCTGGTTTTAAGATTTTACGAATCGCAGCACGGATGGAAAATCACAGTGGAAAATTCCGATGGCGGCAGTTCTGCTACATTCACAGTTGTAAAATTTTTAAAGCTAACATGTCGCACTGAGAGAAAATTATAGTTACTCTTGGACTCAACCACAATTTTATAATATTTCTAACAATAATTATGGTTAGCATGATGATGTATATAGTTAAGTTCATCATATTTCATGTTAGAAATATTATAAAATTGTAGTTGAGGCCAAAAGTAATGTCAGTGCGCAATGCGATTTATTCTTTTCTGTTCCTTCAATTTTCTATTTTGAATTTTTTGGTTCTCTGTTTCTGGGGTCTTCGCGCGCTTGTATAACGATGGCCATCAGCACGACAGAAGTAAATATTGGCCAAGTATAAAGCTACGAAGTATAAAAAGCGTCTCTTTCAATCAGCAAACTTTTCAAGTTGAGTTTTTGATAATAATATATTTCTTTTTCATTTATATTTCAGTATATATATTTTTTATATATTTAATCTGCATAAGAACTTCCATAAGTTTTTTCTTGTCTATTACTTATATTTGTCGTCTTCTATTATTTTTACACGCAGATGGTTTGGATGTGAGATGGCTTTAGAAGAAACGGGCGATTCGGTCGTGCAACATAACAGAGAAATTATCCTTTTACTCTACACATTTTGAAATTTATATTTTTCCTAAAATCCTGGCAACAAGTTGAAATTAACACGAAGCTGGAATAAAAGAAAATAAATAGAGGTACTTAATAGACGAACGGTCAACAAATACGAAAATCTTGCGAATGAAAAACGGCAAAGGAAAAACAAAACGAAAATGAGAAAAACAGAAAAGAATATATCTACTTCATCTATCAGCTATAATCTTCTTCCCAATTGTTGTTTTACCATTCATCGTCAAACATCCTAAAGTATCAAACCACGAATTGCGATTGATGATTAGATTGGAATTCCAATCAGTCCAAATCAATCCAAAGCTAATGTGAAGTAATTCTGTAAACATTTGTTCTGATCGGTTAAATTTCAATCTAATCTCAAGCTCAATTCGTAGTCCGATGCAGCTATAAGGAACGACGGATGGACTGAACTTTTCTCTTCGCGCGCGATCGTCGGCCTTACAATCTCAATCCAATAAGCTCGACTTTCCGAGCGGAGAATAGCAAACAATCCCGCTTGAAAAAACACTTTGACCATTTACCGTACTATTGTGTAAACCATGCTTATTATCCACAAACCCGCCGGCGCTGGCGCGACTTTGGCGCGCGCTAAAGTTAGAGCACAGCGTGCGCCGCGCCGAGCCGCGGATGAATGAAGGCAGATAAACGTCCGAACAATCGCGTCATTTTGTTTTCGCGCGCGAATAAATAATTCCCTCGCGGCGAGAGTGAGTACAGCGAGCGCGAAACCCGCGAAGCCCCGTCTCGTCTGTTTTAAGGTTTCCGTCCGTCTACTGCACGCAGCCACCAGCCACCGGCCTACCAAAAATACACCACCACGGTGCGTGGTGCGAGCGCACGCGAAAATCCGCGCTCTGACGTAACGCACGTGCCGGCGGCGCGCCGCCGCGAGAGCGGGCGAGATGCGATATTATAAGGGGAAGAGAAAGGCAAGTCTCGGCTTCGCCGAAGCCCCGAAGGTCGGAACTTAATGTCTCGGAAATTCCCAGGTCAATTTATAAAGACACAAACCCGACGCGCATTCTCAA
The DNA here is from genome assembly GCA_011638315.1 of Tetramorium parvispinum. NCBI lineage: Eukaryota > Metazoa > Arthropoda > Insecta > Hymenoptera > Formicidae > Tetramorium > Tetramorium parvispinum. The sequence goes on along the minus strand of VBVR01004604.1, from coordinate 7,842 downwards.
TTTCGCAGGACAGCGTTTGATATCTGTCTGCATATCATGGCTTATCTTAGGAAAGATTCTTTTCACTATTAAACTCGTAGTGTCAACGTATACTCAATTTCAGTTTCATTTTTAACTATTCCATAGGTCGCCACTGCTCCTACTCAATATTTCATTAATTTTTACTAAAATTTTGACTAACATGGAAATTAAGTAAGATAAAATAACAACATATTGAGTAAGACTTACTCAATATGTCGCTAATTTTATTTCATCGTTTTAGTCAAATTGACCGAATATTGAATAGGAGCAGTGGCAGGCAACCCAGTGTAGTTTTCGTTAAAAAAGTTATATACTGAGAGAAAAATATCGTTATTTTTGGCCCAACCACAATTTTATAATATTTCTAGCTATAATTATAGTTGACATAATGATGCATATAGTTAAGTTAATCATATTTCGTGTTAGAAATATTATAAAATTATGATTGAGGTCAAAGTAACTATATTTTTCTCTCAGTGTAAGCTCCAATTTATTTAAAAGTGAAATCGAGATTACGCGATTAAAAAATGTCTGTTCGATTAATTATCGATTAACGACATCAATTTATATTCTAAAGAAAAAAAAAACGTTTATCTAGGCTTCTAGGCTACAGAATAATAAAGAACTCTGCGAGTTCTTTTCAAAATTAATTATATTAATTAAATTTGCAAAGTTAAAAGAGGTTGAAAAAAAAAAACAGCATTTTTAAAGGCGATAATGCCGAGATTAAGAAGAGATCCATGTTGATGGTGATATAAAAATTACATGCGCTAATTCGCATGCGCGCGCGCGCGTATCCGTTCCCCCGTACTCGAGATCCCCGGTCCTCCCTCCCCGCCGTCGTGCCCGCGGCAAAAATGCGGAACGCGATATGACGTATTATGCAAATATCGCGTATCGTAGCGGAAGAGAACGCGTAAAGGAACAATGCGCTAAATGAAAGTTCGATAATGAGCCACGTGCCGAGTATGTGTGTCAACGCGGAATCAGCCTCCTCTTTCCCTCCCCCGGACCCACCTCCCGCACGTAATCCGGCACGCATGAAAACCTTCGTACCGGAAGATACGTCGCGTCCACTCGTTATACTGTAGACACGACCGATCATCTCCGTTTATCTCGACTTAATTGCTTTAATTTAAAAACTCCAACCGGTCCAAAGTTGATCGAGGGATTCCCGAGCGAATCGACTAGCGCCTAACGCTAGAAAACTGCTCTTCAGCGGCGTACCCTCGAGAGAGAGAAAAAAAAATAGAGAAACAAAGACTTCCGGCGTGCCGACAACTGGACGGTACTTCACGGTCACCCCGTGTGAAGCGCGCGCGCGTGTGAAGCTCATTCAAGTGCGGTGCGAGTTAAGCGAATTTATTGTGTGCGCTTGAGATTGCCAGCCGTCCCCCGCGCGATCGTACCCGTCCGTTTGTCGTCCGGTTCCCGCCTCTCCCCTCCTTCCCTTTCGGCACACGAAATGATCATTGCGAACGTGCACGCAACTACATCTTATACGGCCGCGCGCAATGGAAGTGCTGATTGCAAAAGCGACGCGTAGTACGTAACGACGCAGGCCGAATTTTACGCGACGATTTCACCCCCGCGCTTGCCGACGTTGAGCGACGCCCTCGCCGGCATTTTCAATATTTCTTATAGGCAATCCAGTGAGCTAAGCTCATTTCAGTTAGCTTTTAGAAATTAGTGGAAAAGAAAGGCTCGTTATATGCTAATGCAAAATATAAAAATTAAATGGTCAAGATTACGAAGAAATAAAGAAGTTGATATAAGTAAAGTTTAGACTTCATTTCCCGATTATTTTAAAATCAAAACTTTGAAATATTTGAAAATAAATTAATTCTCGCGTGTTTAATTTATAAGAGAGTGAAATTCATTGTTTAAATTAGAATTCAAAAATTCACGCTGCAACATATAATGTAAAATTGAACTAAATTGTTTGTTTGAAATGGCTAAAACATTTTAAAATAAATATGATTTTTATAAATACGATAACAAATTTTTATTTTTAGAAATAATTTAAATTTAATTGGATCCAAGTGTGTGATATCTTTATCATTAAGTGTTGAGTATTCGACTTCTATCCAGACGTATATCAATTTCTTAGAGAAGAGCGATGACCAACGCTCACAGGTGGTAAAGTCAAGTGGTCGTCGTCGCGAGAATTAATGGCTACGAACGGGAACTTTAAAATTCTAACCATGCTTACCTAAAAGCTTCTCGAGATACTGACATCTGGTCTCGGGATCACCTGGATTCATCGGAGCTCCTGCGACCAGTTCGGCCAGCTCCGCCTTCACCATTAGGTTCAACCTGGCCGAGATCTCTTCGAGACCCGCTGCAACAAAAATTGTGATCCATCAGTCAGCATAAATTCGTTAAAGTACCAGTAACTATAAAAGTGGTCTAAGTAAAAAGTATTAAAAAATTAAATTTACTGCTTATTTATTTTACCTAAAAATATTTCATAAACAAATTGTTATACCATTTTCATAATCGCCGGGTCAAATCATTCCTTTTACTATAAATACTATAAATTTTTCAAAAATTGTAAATCAGATTTCACGAATCATGTCTTGTCAAAGTGTCGCTCAAAATGTCTCGCGGATGTAACTTTTATTTCGCGTACCTGTAAATTTAATATGCACATAAATGTAAGAAATTTTATTTTACATACGCATACCTTTTTGAATTTTGGAAATATAAATTGTTTTTATATTAATTATATATTTAAAAATTTTCTTTTAAAGATGACGACGTAAAGATGCATTTGCAACGCACATCGCAGTATAGTCGACGTGGAATGCGCCGAGGACGTCTATGGAATGCGGCTCGATTTTCTCCGGAGACTCATGGTGTGTACGTTTGGTTCCCCTAATGGTTCCCGACTCGAACAGTATCCCCATAAGTCCTCGACCCCTCTCGCGCCTCTCCAACCGCTATTTCTAATCAGAAGCACCGGGTGGGCCGACCGTCAGCCGCAATCAAACGGTACCGATTACATACACATACCGAGCGTCCGTTTCACGGTTGCCAATCATGTTCATTTTATAAAAGCGTACCCGTAAAATCAGGCCGTTTTTCTCTTCCTCTCTTTGATATACGTGAATAAAATAGATCAAAAATTTTACATATATACATATATAAACGCGAAATGTCAGAGAAATAAAATAAATATTGAAAATCGAGTGTACGTGTCATGTTTTTTTTCTTTAAAATTTTAGACGCAATTAATGCTTACATAGTTCTTTCGAAATTATATTTTACATTTCATTACATGTCTCTTAAATTTATTGAAATAATTAAAATTGTAAAACGATACATATGTATATTTTTTATTTTAATCAGATCTTAAATGCATTTGCAACATTTAAGTCCGATATATTTTTTTAATTAGTGATAAATGAAGAACGCAACAGTCCTTTTTTTCAAAGAAAAATTTTTCTCATGTTCGTTTCTGTCGATTATATTTAACAGTTCATTTATCTGATCATGGTATAATTATTGGAACCTGAAAGATTTCGATAATATTTTGCGAAAAATGGACGAAGAAATAGTAAAAAAAAAAAAATAATGCTCTGATGAGTAGAACGATAGCGATCGCGACCCGCTTTGACAATACGGGCTTCCGGCGATAATGTAATGATATGTACTACAAAGTGCGATCAAAGTTACAGGTAGAATGCAGCAACGTTAACTGCAACCGGTTTTATTAATATTATACAGTCTAAATCACTCGCGCGCGGGCGCTCGCGCGCTCGCGGACGGATGCGCGCGATTATACCGTGTGTATAATTAGTATTAATTAACTATGTACATAATTCGCGAGGAATAAATATTAATGGGATTACAATTGCAATAAAATTCAACGAATTTCGCGTGCAACACGCTCGAGATAGTCTCGAAATGTTATTTTTATGTGGAGGATGTGTCTCCGAAATGCGGAACGAGGATTTCACTCGAAATTCGCCCTGTAAAATTTCGATTTCCTTTGTGGCAATTTTATCGCTTCTCGAAATTTTATTTTTTCGAACCTCGCCGAAAATGTGAATTTTATCCGTGATTTCCAAGTCCCATTATAATCTCGATGCTTCTCATGTCATTTCGTACTTTTAGCTGTCGCAATATTTTACTTTAAATATAAACAGTCGATCTCTCTCACACAAATTAATACTCGTAAATAGATAAAATAATAGATGAGTTTTTAGACTCTGTTTGATTTCAACCACGCTTTAATGAGAGTTTTTAAAAGCGTGACGTTAAAATTTACGACAGAATGAACAAAAATAAAAATAAATACAGAAAGCACGAAACGTAGGCGAAGCTAGATAGCTTTTAGCAGGCCCCGAACTACTCGATGAATTTATAGGTACGGTTCCTAGAAATAAATCTTTGATAACGCGCTATCTCGTAAATTACAAGACATAATCTGAAACAACGTGCGATTCGTCCGCGCGAGTATCTTTCGCGTCGCCGACGCGGCGTGTCTTTCGCCGAAAGTGTAGATTTAAAAGGCGATACACGCGCACCCACCCGCCGGACGAGAGGCTTCATTCATACGGCGTTCATTAACGAAACGTGGCTGAATCGGTTCCCACAAACGTACCACGCGATACGTGGCGTGATACGTGGACGCGCAGAAGAAGATAGGAGGGCAAGGAGAGAGAAGGAGATGGAGAGGCGAAGCGACGGCGGGGAAGGTTCCTGTGAGGTGGAGTTCTGCGTACTGCTCGTTATGCAAATGCAGATAGTAACGTCGTACACACGTTGCAGCGTGCCGTCGAGTGTCTGCAAGAGTCGTTACGCGATTCGCTCCTTACGTGAGCCACGATATTAGATTGCACGTGGTGTCTGACAAAAAAAAAATACGCGTATTATACACTTTGTCTTCGAACTAAATCGGCTAATGGCTTGCAGAATTTGATAGAACGATTTAATTTGAATTTAATCTGAACAGTAGTTTTAATACATCGCGAGAGAGGCTATATTCTAAGAAATGTACATTTACAAAAAAATATTACTTAGATTAAAAAAATTTTACTTACTCATCTTTTAATTGATAGCGAATTCCTTTGAGTAAATTTGAAAAAAAAAATGTAAAAAAGTTATACAAAATTATTATTGACTATTCGATGTTTGACTGTATTAATTTTTATCCATATTTTAATATTATCAATTTGAGAGATCGTCTTGGATGGATAAAGTTGAAATTAGTTCACATAAATTAGTTCAAGAAGGATGGCTCCAAGTCGGAAAGACTGAAAACGTAACTCGCTGTACAGTATAATTTCTAGTACGAGGCTTGAATGAATGAACGGAATTATGAATGAAACGCGCCACCTCTCTTGCTTTCGTTTCCACCGGTGTAAATCTCACGATAAACACATTTATGCAGTGAGACTTTTCACTTTTCAAAAATAACTTTAATCTTAAGAGAATCCGCTTTAAAAAAAAATAAACATAAAATATTCCGTTTTCGCAGCGCAAAAAATACGAGCGAGGTGTGCGAGACTTCAATCCCGAAACCGGCCAGTAAAGAGTCGGCTGATCGTTACCGTTAACCGACTCATATCCGAGCGGCAATTATTGCTTATATTTCGGGGTATAGGCGAACGCGGAACGATGACGAGGACGGCGTGGGCGAGGACGGTACGCATCGCTCGCTGGACGTTGGGGACGTCATATCCGGGCGCGGTAGGTCGATCCAAGGTGAGGAGCGGCCGTGATCGGCCCTCTAATGAAGAAAATCCCGCCGTGCATTTTAAGGGACTTTGTCTCTCTTTTTTTTTTCTCTCTCTCTCTCTTTTTCTCCGTCCCTCGCACGTGTGTGTATACGTGCACCTGTATTCTTTTCGCCGACATCCCGACAGTGCGGCTCTCTTTGCCTCGCGAGATACGGATCCTCCGTCCCTGGAGAGAAGTATCACGGATGCGGCGATCGACAATGATTATTCCGATTACGTGAGTTACGTGACGCGATAAAAAAATGACCGAGTGCGCGATTTTAAAAATTGTTGCAACATCAAACCCGTTAAAAATGCCGGAAATGAATTTTCTGTAGAAGCTAGACAAGATTCTGTGGAAAAAGGACTTTCTCGAAAATCCGAATATTTGAAAAACGCGAAAGTTCGGATCCTTTTTTAAATTAATTTTTCTTTAAGTTATCACACGTTATATACATCTTCGAATTTTCTCTTACCTGGCTCGAAGTTCCTCTTCATTCGTTGCCATTGCCTCGCGTAGATGAGAGCCGAGCATCCCGCTACCAGGAAAAATACTATGCAGGCACATACCGCGAGGACCAGAGCGCCGGTCTGCCAATCCCACGATAAATTGTCTTCGGCGACCAATTTTCTCCTGTCCCGAGGATCGTGTGCCATCTGCGTCATAAAACCAGGATTGTTATCTTCATTAACTCCACTCTATAACTCTGTTTTTCTTTTATTATTTGATCCATTGATAAGATTTATTTTTTATTATTTACTTTCGAGACACGATACGAAATGCAACCGGCTTTGGCAACGCGATTCTATGCCGCATATTAAACAAAGCGAAAGCGCTGCTAGCTTTCGCCGACTCGAAACACGCGTTGATCGTTCGAGGCTTACTAATGGGGGAGCGACATTCTTCAGTGATTTTAATAAATCAATTAATTCCTGATAAATTAAAAAAACTGCTAACCGGAACAAAAGACAAGTTTCTTCAATATATATGTCTGTCTCATATTGTTTCCCATGGAATCGAATTAATTATCATAAAATCTTTTCTCGATCCTATAACTATTTTTCCAACTTCAAATTTTTATATCTATTAAAATTGAAATATTGAAATGACTACAATTATAAGAGATTAAAGATTTAAATTTCTATAAATCCGAAATTACCTTTGATTCCTGCGAGGCAGAGACCGGCTCTTTGTCGCCCAGGCTTCCGTCGTCCTCGCGGTCGAGGTTGACGAGATTACCGGCTTCCCTTGTGAAGGATCCTTCCTTCCTCTCTTCAGACAACAATTTCGGGGTAACGGTTCCATCGTCATCGCCGGCCCGCGAGGGTTTCTTCCTGACAGTCGACGACAGGAAGGACCAATCGAGCTCAAGCGCCGACAGCGGGCCGCATATCGCGTCCTTGTGAATCGCGCACGGACTCAAGGTGAACTCGGGGGCGCATTGGGTGCACGGCCAGCACGAGGCGCGCTCGCCGGACCAGAACTCCAGGCCGGGCTTGCAGACCGGATGTTGCTGCTGCGACTGCGGCTGCGGCTGCTGCTGCGGCTGCGGCTGTGGCTGCTGGGCGCCAGCGGCGGCGAGGGACTCGCACAGGCCGACGAACACCGACACCAGGGTCAACAGCAACCCGGGGCAAGATTCCCTCGGCATTACCTACGATTAAAGCTAGTTAGATGGTTTTTATTTTAATATCATGAGCGCGACCGATGAACGTCTCTCTTTATTTCTCTCTCATACATTTTTGTACCGTAATATTATTGTAGTATCTTTGTGTAGAAATCACAAAGATTCTTTTGTTTTTAATTGCGAACCGAATTCATTAATTTAATTAACCGATTTTATTTAACTCTGTTCGACAAGGTACATGTATGCATGATAAATTCGCGGAATATTTGAATGCATAAATATAGGAAAAGTTAATTTAAATTGTAGAGCAGGATAAGAAGAGTAATCATTTCATTTCGATCTCTGTGGTATCACATATTTTAAAAATATCCAAGAAAATTTGAATTAAATATAGTTCTAAATGTAATCCGATAATTAATACATAAAATAGAATAAACGAATAAATAAAAATATATATATATATATAT
>VBVR01004603.1:0-14041 GCA_011638315.1 Tetramorium parvispinum | reverse complement strand
CAACATCATCTGCGACGGTTGCAAGAGGCACGGGATAATCGGCATCAGGTGGAAGTGTACGGAGTGCTTTGATTACGATCTCTGCACACAATGTTATATGGCTGACATACACGAGCTAACTCATACCTTTGAAAGATATCAAACTGCGAATTCTGTAGGGTGAGCGTTCAAGAACAATTTTAATTAAATTGTTATTCATCTTGATTTCTAATTGCGATTTTTAATTGGGCACAGAGTTCGTTTGGGACCGCGAGAAGGATGCACGAAGGTACCTCTGAAGGGGATCTTCATAGGAGCGAAAGTCATTCGCGGTCCGGATTGGGAATGGGGAAATCAGGATGGTGGACGTGGTATTTACATTTTGTTTAAATCATATATATATATAAATTGTATTTGTAAATGTATTTGTGTAATAAATCGCTGATTTAATTTTCCTCGAATATTTCAGGGAAAACCGGCAGAGTCATGGACATACGCGGATGGGACAACGAGAGTAGCCGATCCGTCGCAACTGTCACGTGGTCTACGGGCAGCACTAACGTGTACCGATTAGGTTTCAAAGGTTGCGTGGATCTGTGTTACGTGGAGGAGGCTAATGCTGGTACTTATTACAAGGACCACCTCCCATTACTTGGCCAACCGGTCTTGACCGTGCCGGATAACGGAAACGGTACGACGCCGACGAAGACCGGTGTCGCTAGCATCACGTCTACTAGTCCACACCCTTTAACGTTTAACGTTGGTGACAAAGTGAAAGTGCTAATGGAGGTCGAAACGTTAAAAGAGATGCAGGACGGTCACGGTGGATGGAATCCGCGTATGGCTGATTATATAGGAAAGGTACTTCGCAAAAGTAGCCTTATTAACTTCAAAATGCCTTAAATATTAGTTAACATCTATTGAACATTAATTAATTTTAGGATCTTGATTGATTCACTTATTAATATTATTTAGGATTTTTCTCTATCGAAATAGAGGAAAAAATAAATTTTAATTGATTTTGTGTATGTGAAAATCTATCAGGAAAATATTTTCTTCTATTGAGTTACTCTTATTGAGTTCTTATTGGGAAATATATTAATATATTCAATTAGAATTAATGTAGAGAAATATGGAATTTAATTTTTTTATTTAAAATCTAGATTGGCACGGTGCATCGGATTACGGATAAGGGAGATGTTCGCGTGCAGTACGAAGGCTGCCATAATAGGTGGACTTTCCATCCGGGTGCTCTAACGAAAGTTACCGCTAAGGATGCATTCTCTCTTGGTGATATAGTCCGCGTGAAGAGTGACCTGGCTGTTGTCAAACAATATCAACGTGGCCATGGTGAATGGATAGACGTCATGAAAAACGTTAGTCGGCAATTTATATTCTTGTTGTTGTCATTTGGTATAATCATATGAGGAAGTAACATACGTGTGAGATATTGGATTTATGTTTGTTGCAGGCTTTGGGGAAAACAGGGAAGGTAATTAAAATTTATTCCGATGGTGACTTGCGTGTGGCGTTAGACATACACGGCCATACATGGACATTTAATCCTCTGAGTGTCGTTTCGGTATCTTCTGGCACGAACACGGTTGCCACGCATGATAATGCGAACAGGAGTAGGGATCGTTCGAGTATGTTCATTTTTGTTATACACATGCGAATTTGTTAGCGTTAAAATTAAGAAAAATATTGTATGTAAATTAATATCAGAAAAATATTGATTTTATCTTTGTTGCTAAGTGTAAAACAAGATCGTCATTTCAATTTGTTCTCGTAACGTAGTCGACGGTACCGATAGCGAAGTGGAGAAACTGTTGAGGGACGCAGCTAGAGGCGAGGCCGGTGTAGATGCGGTACGGGAATTCCTCAAGAAATACCCTGGCAGGGTGGACGCATGTGCTCCCGGCGGTGGCAGAAAAACGTGCCTGCAGGTGGCCGCACATCAAGGTCAGCGTGAGCTCTGCACTCTCCTTTTGGACGCCGGTGCCTCTTTACGTGCGGTCGACGAGGATGGAGATACGCCGTTACATTACGCGGCGTTCGGGTACGTTGGAAATTATTGGAAATCAAATATTCCGCAATTACATCAATGTTCTCTCTTTTGATTTAAACAGCAATCAGCCAGAAATAATGGACCTATTATTATCGCGAGGCGCGGCTATCAATGCCGTCAACAACGGCAGATGTAGTGCTCTACACGTGGCGGTTAATAAGCAGCACGTGCAATGCGTGAGGGTGCTACTACGATATCATTGCGACGTGAATCTCCAGGACTCGTACGGTGATACAGCGTTGCACGACGCGATCGGGAAGGACGCGTTGGATGTGATCGACGCGTTGTGCGCCTGCGAGAGGGTTGATTTCACGCTACGCAATAAACGGGGCTTCAACATCCTCCACCATGCCGCGCTCAAAGGCAATGCTCAGTATGTATAAAAGAAATTTGATTAAATATAGTTGCACAACGACTCAATACACTTACATCTGCGCAATGCTTGGGCAATGCATAAAATTCGCCTGATTTATCTCGTAAATCTTCACAGTGCAACGGAGAGGCTGGTTGCACGCGCGCGTCACTTGGTGGACGTGAAAAAGGAGGATGGATTCGCAGCGTTGCATCTAGCAGCGCTGAACGGACACAGGGAAGTCGCGGCCACCCTTCTCTCGCAGAGCGGCGGCCGCGCCAAGGTCGATCTGCGCAATAATCGTCGACAAACGCCGTTGCACTTGGCGACTTCGCAGGGACATTGGTCGCTTGTCGAGCTGCTGGTGCACCATAACGCGGACATCGGCAGTGCGGACGAGGACGGTGATACTGTACTGCACATCGCGATAGCCAAAAGCCCGAATCAACAAACTGCCGTGCCTACACCCGAAATTAGCCGGGATTCACCGCTTATATATGCTGTACATTGTCTAAGTTCTTCCATTTTACGTGGACCAATTTTATATGTATAATCTTTTCTAATGAACAATATTTTCTTTCGGGCAGATCTGGCAGAACCTGGCGAGGCAAGGCGCAAAGACTGAATTAGCATTAGCTTGTTTCCTGGTAAGCGTGGACAGAAGTTGCATACTCCTTGAACAAATTAAAAATAATAAGGACAAGACGCCGCTCGATCTTCTGGAAGGCAATCCGCAAGCTGCTCTGCTCGCCGATCTTTTACGATCTTATAAATACCAAAGTCACAGCACACAATTAGAGTAAGCTGACAGGATACAAGTATTTTAAACATTCCGCAAGTCCAATCTTCCAAAATTTAACTAAACGCGGTGTTAAACTGATCTTAAAAACTAATCTTGACTTTCGAAATCACTTAATTGATTTTAATCATTTAGAGTTTATCAACCGAATGTATATAAAATATAATTCGATTTGTCTTGCAGAATAGAGAACAATCCACCGCCCGGTTACGTAGAGCCACCTACGTATCGAATAGATAATATATCGCAGTCGGAAGGATTGCGCAGAGCGAAGAACATAGCCGGTTCCGGTGACGCTGCGGAGTGTCGGGATTGCTCGGGGATCATAGGTGACATGAAGCAGGAGAACCGAATTGATCCCAGCAGTAGCGTTTCGCTCGTTGGTTGTGCACGTTGCGGCCATACCGTCGTCAAGACGCAAACGATTCAAGGTATCTTCCGCAGATAGTCTAAATTGATCAGGAATCTATTATTAAGCGTATTTGTTGTACCAGCGAGATATTCTGCACATCGTCCGAATGTTTTGTATCACCTTCGCACATTTTTCTAGACGGTCAGCTGGCGACAGGCGAGGTCTCTATAGCCAATCCGGAGGATAAATCGAAGGACGTATCGTTGGAAGGCAAACGGAAAGAGGAGATTGACGACAGGGAAAAGGACAAAGATCTTGAACGACTACGTTATTTGGAGACTAGAGTCGCAGATCTTGAGGAAGCGAACATGTGTAGCATCTGTATGGAACGCCGTCGTAACGTTGCCTTTCTCTGCGGACATGGCGCGTGCGAGCACTGCGCCGCACCGCTGAAGACCTGTCACATGTGCCGCAAGACGATCACAAAGAAGATCAATTTGTATTAGAAAAATCGGTCAATAATCACGCTTATATTAGAACGTCGATTTCCCACACGGTGCGCGCGTATACAGCGTGTTTCGGAAGGAAAGATCGATACCAATGATAATAATAGTAAAATGGCTCTGTTGTGTCCAGTTGTAAACAATTTAGACAACTCTACGTAACTCGGAGAGACCCACGCTTTGAGGAATTCCTTTGCTCGCTTGCGGCGCGTTTCTCTTGAGATACTCTGTTTATTTGCCCAACAGAGAACTCTGCCAACTGCGGCGTCAGCGTAGGAAAATGTTCACCAATTGATCGTAACAAGGCGTGCATTACGCTTCGCGCTGAAGAAATTAAACTGCCAAAATGAATATTTCTTTTCTGCGACAAGTTTGTACGAAAGGGCGAAAAAGATGAAGCTCTCTGTTATATCGCACTATCATTGTGCCATAACGAGACAGGTTTGCCTGGACACGAGATAATTTGGTCTTACGTTTTCTTTCTTTTCCGGCAATTAATCGATTATTAAAAATTAATTTTACAGGGATATCTTGTGTCCCGACGAATACGCGTGACGTACATCGTGTACACTTTTCCTTCCTCACAATTCGGCGTTTTCGCCAGTGCTTTATCCCGTCCATTTTTTATCCATGTTTGAGGAGAACGCGGATAATAAGCACGAAAGAACGAGCTTCTCATCTCAGCGTAGAAATCGCGATCGTGCTTACGCGACAACAATCATAGGAGCTCATAAAAACGTTCGTACATATCGCCACATTATTACGGGGAAAAAAAAGAACCTTTCCTGTCACATATACCACATCACGCTTTCGCATTATAACTTATAATGCGAAATATCAGAGGAAGGCATCAAGAAATATTGTGGGGCAGTATATCAGGAAAGGTCCAAAAAGAATACCGTTTCCACGTGTTCAAAAACTTCCAAACTGTACGAACGTACTATTTCACTCGTGCAGTAGAAGAGAAGGGGGCACATTTAGATAATTTAATTCTTAATTGTCTCGATTTTTACATTTGTTTAAAAATAAATTTTTTAATAAATTTTTTCTGAAAGATCTCTTGTTAGTTAAGTTTTGTAAGTCTTGGTTACACTTTTTAAATGTTATTAATAATATAAATTGGAATTGTACTATTGTGTATTTAGCAAATCTAGATATTTAATATGGATTCTATTATGACAGAATATTTTCGGTGTTCTAGATTGCACGAACACCGATAGAAATAGCGAAAGTATCTTTGCATTGATATTCAATATTCAAAATGCGTTAATCTGACGCGGTGTTTAAATGTATCCCCTTTTCCCCCATCGCATTTGCATCATTCGATGAACGTTTTGCGTAATGATTAAGACACGCTAAAGGGAAACATCCAGTCTTATATATATAATATATACATATAGCCAAATTTTTTAGGTAGAATAATTGTACTCATTTTGTATAAAGTGATTCGTTTGTGATCGAATGCGACAGCAGTGGAACCAATTAATTTTAAGCTTCCCATTACAAACGCATCTTCAAACGAAAGTTTGCGTATAAGAAGCCGACATTTTTGCCGAGATACAAGCTTATTAACATGAGGATCGATTTTGTGAGAATCCTCGAATTATCGAAGAAACTCTATGTGATTTCTAGGAAACATTTTTTTCCATCAGTATTAGACATCTTGCCTTTTTACTCAACACAACGAAAAGAACTTGTACTCGTGGCGCGTTGTTTTTGATACGTAAAATGTAAAACGTACCCCGGAGCGTATCGAAGAAATGCGTAAGCAATCGATTTTACGTCGGCTAACATAATTTCTACACTGGTGGCTAAAGAAGTCGAGAGGACCTTTCTTGTTATATTGTCCTACGCTGATATTTTATCTATGATATATATTAATATAATCATCATAATCAAATCCTAATTATAATATAATAATTATATTACATTATAATATATAATATTATAATTATGCAACTATAATTATAATATATATTATAATGCGAACTATGAGAAGACAACAGGAAATACCGTAGGAATAGTATAACAGGAAAGATTCGAAGTCAAAAGTGATTTTTATGGATCATTGCGCACAGAGGCGAGAGCGGTCCTTTCAGGGTAACGCATCGCGAATTTTACGTTCACGATGAAAAACGTACAATTTGCGATAGTGCCAATCTGATTTCAAAATGATATTATCTTCTTCCTTCTTTTCCCTCTCTTTTTCCTTTTTTTTTATAATAATAGCTTTATCGTCGTTTAAATATTTGCGGCGTATACTGCGAAAGATGTTATTACGGTAAAACTACAGCGTAATTCTTAAGCGTCAATAGATTTCTACAATTGTAATTTAAGACATAATTTAAATAAACAATTTGATGGTAGATGAATTTTAATCTAATTCAATACGCCCTCCATATGTTTTTTTTTTCCTTTAAATTTTGAATAACGAGAAAGATTTCTCTTTCGCAGTGCTCGCTAATAAAAATGTAAATGAAAAACAATACAGAGGCGAGTAAGACGCAAGCGATAACAAGAAACGCATATAACGTACCAGATATTTCACATACGCAAACGAGAATCGCAAAATAAACTTGCGCTCAGCTTTAGCAAGCAATCTTATTTATTTTGGTACTCGATAAAGGTTCCGATAGTCGTATATTACAATATTGAGCCAGTTTTGCAAAAATTGTAATAGCAGTATACTAATGATATATAATAATGTAATAATAGTAATAATATTTTCTTCTCCTAAAGTAAACCTAAACGCAATGTATTCTATTAGTAGTATGTGACACTGTATTATTTGTAGTACCTAATTAACTTAAACTTAAACTCGTGGGGCCGTAGCACGCCATGCAGTACGATCACGCAACTTTTTATCCTATAGAACCGTCTTATACGCCTTCTTCGAGCGTATTGATCTTATCCCCCTTCTCATCTCTTCGAAGAGTAATGTATAATGTGATCCTGACAAAGGGTAACCAAGCGTCGAGATATGATTCAGAAGTATAATGATTAAGGAGAACAGTATATTTCATCATGTGTGTGTCATACTCTACACAAGAACTGATATGAACATGCCATTTCCAACTTGACTGAGCCGCTTAACACCTCGTTTAGACACATGGTTCCCCCTATTCTCGGATCGTTCTATAAATTACATACAACGTAAAAAATAATCTTTCATTCCCCTCGCGTCTTCTTCACTTTTCTTTTGCTATTTTCTTTAATTGATAAACGCGATTAAGTTGAGATATATTCAAAATCGAAAGTAAACTTAAATAAAGTACGAATCTGGAACAGTGAGTTAACAAATATTGATTGAATAGATATCGAAGATAGCGAACACAAACAGGGAAGATATTGAATAAAATGATTTTAAGTTTCAAATTTCCAATCTACCAGACAGAGATTGGAAGGACAGTTGGACGAGATACGCAGTCAAGCCCTCGCGTTGTTCATTTTACTCTGAACTAGATCTTATTCTTGCGTTGTTACTTTATATTTTCTATACGCGATCGTGCGTGAGTAAAGTGTACATACAATACGCGGATCGACGTACAAACATTGCGATTGAAAGTCTAGATAGAAAATATCTCAACGTATCCGCGTATGCGCCAGTGCGATTTTAATTCGAAGAAGACATTGGAAAGTGCACTTGCTACTTACAAAGAAAAAAAAATCGCGGTGATCAATCGGTCCGCAAGGGACGCGAAGTATAAATTTGCACAGATTCCGTCACGCGCAAGCGTGGTATTTTTCCTCTTCTTTTTACTTTAAGAGCGATAACGATTCCGCGCCGAGTGCACGCGAGACGATGTCGCTTCTCTCGCATTGCGATACATACAACGCGCGTGATCAACGTTTCATTCGCATCTGAGACTTCGAGTGCCCGATAGCGAGAGAATAGTCAAGAGAGCGTAGCAAACGCGCACGGACGAAACTATGACGGTTCTCTGCCCGTCTTTTCCTCCATTTCTTGAAACGCGTATGGCGTGTTTATCGGCGAGTTTTATTTCTAGCAGGAAGTTCCTTAATAGGATTCCTTAATAAGAGCTCTTGCTCTGTATTTTTTTTCTCTCTCTCTTTCACACTTTCTCTCTCTCTCTCTCAATCTTTCTCTCTCCCTTTCAGAACGATTCATCGACTTCCCGCGCGTTGTCGATGTATAGATACGTAAAACCGTCACACTGATTCATTCGCCGAGCGTAATTATTGTCAACTACGATCAAGTCCTGAGTCCGGCCAAACACTGCGAGATCACCGTTTTATTAACGTTTGGAAACGATAGCCGTAAGATACCCAGTATTTCGTTATGCTAAATACACATAATGGTAATGATATATTTATATATATATTTATATATCTATATGTATGTAATATACATTTTTATTACAGCGGTAACACTATATATTGCCTAATGTATAGCCGTAACGCACGATCATTTTCATAGACGCCCAAATACCCCGATGCGCTTCACATGTCGTCCGCGTCACGGGAAACGTTCATGTAATTATCGCAATGCGTTGTCATTGTGCATTGATGATAGTAACAAGCAAACGCGATTGGAGCGATGTGTCCGTGGATGAAGATGAATTGCAAGTGACTTTTTTTATGGGACGACTGTATATTAATGCGTGACGCACGCAATGCATGCTGCATCGCGGCAAGAATTCCGATCTAAAAGAATTGAAAGAAGGATGGCGAGAAAGGTGAGACTCCTGATTGTAAGACCAGAACACTCCAAAGAGAAAACAAGAGATATATGTATATAAAAAAAGGAACGTTACACTAAGTGATTCTGAGCGTTATATACGCAAAGAAACGACGATCGATTGGAATTCATCTTCCGATCCGTCAGCCAGCGAATCCTCGCGAATTACGTTTATTTGCATAAGGTAACGCGAATCGGAGAAAGCGAAACACTTGCATAATACGGAGAGAAACTCAGCGGATCCGCAGTAATGATCGTGTACGGAGTATCAACGAAAACAGGTGTGAAATCAAAGCATTTAGAACGTTTGCAGCGTTTGGTTGCGCGGAACGAGAGTTGTACGGAACGGATGTAACTGCCTGATAGGACACGTTCGACCCTGCCACTCTTCCTTCGGAATAAATCAGTGCGATAGGTAGAAACGCAAACGACAATCATACCCTATGTATACTAATATAAAGGATACTACTGTGCCGTGAATTGACTGTTAGTGACGTGTGGTATTTAAGCTACGACCGGTTCGGGGCTGCACGGCTGAAGCTCCGGCTCGTTCTGCGGCTCCGCGCTGTTAGTGGTGGTGGTGGTGCTCGAGGTCGCAGTCGACGTGTTCGGCTCGTTCGGGTCGGCGGGAGTCATCGCGGCCCACTGCGTTGTGTACGGCGCCGCACGCGCCTGTCGCCTGGCTTTTCTCTTAGCGCGACGTTGTTCCATGACTAAACGCAACCGACGCATCTTACCCTTTGTCGCCTCGTTCTCCTTCGACAATTCCTCTGCATTCCAAACATATTAGTATTAATTAGTATTAATAGAGATTAATAATATCAAGATCAATAGTGTCTCTTAAAAAGTTATAGATCATTTTAAAAAAATAATGACGTTATAATTAAATTGTATTGCACATTGCGCATTATATTGTAAAATCTTTTTTCTTTCTTATTATTTGAAAAAGGATAATGTGATATAAATTCATAAATGCACACCGCTGGAGTAGCCTGGTGTGGAATCATGACAGCCGACCGACGTAGTGGATCCACTGGCGGCGGCTGCGGTTCCCGTGGAAGATGCGGACATCGAGGAGGATTGCTGGCGAGTATGCGAATGCCTATGATGATGATGCCTGTAGTGGCCTGCGGATGCGGCCGGTGTTGCGCAGAGCAAGTCATTCAGGATGTGAATGATGGTGCTAATGTCTCGCTTCGGCCGACCGTGTCTGTCCTGAAGGGCTGGGTTCAGCGTGCCGCTGAACGTGCCGGAATACACGCCCTTGCCATGATGATGCATACTCTCTATTATCGCGCCTTGCCTGCGTCTCGCGTTCTCCTAAATTTAAAGAGACACGTAAGATTCTGCGCTGTATCCATATCCGTATGTCCTCAATTGCTCTCCTACATATGTAGGATAATTTGCAAAAAATACTTTTCTGATGATATGTTTCAACAAAAGTTTACGCTTTACAAATATATTTTCGCGTATTTTCAGACAGTAAACAAATTGTAAAAATTGGTTTCTCTGTATCCTACCTTTCCTTTTCCCTCTTTTATTATATTTTTAAATTTTATTTCTTCAGAAATTTAAGCATTTTTAAAATATTTGATATATATACAACATTTTTGTGTAACTATATTATGCTACTATCGGAACGTTATGAAAACATTCAAACTCAAATTTTATCTTTTATGAGACTCTCTTCAAACTTATGAATATGAAGTGTAATTAAATTATTTTAAGATGTTAAATTTGTCTACATGAAATTATACTACAGTTTTAAAACAAAATGAAAATTTTACACGCTGAAGTAACATTAAACTTAAAATAAGCTTCTTAAGTGCAATATGATATTAGTATAATATTAATTGAGAATATACACTTCACTTTGTATTGAACAGTAAAATTTCAATGTCGTTAATGATATAAAATAACACTGAGTACATAATACATAAATATGATAACTTTAAGGACCTGAGAGTATATGAGTAGAAAAATTCATTTTTTTAATTTTTATCCACGATCAAGATATAAATTCAATATCAGCCAAGATTTCTGTCTCACCAAGATAGACAGTCCAATTTGTAATAAGATCAGATCGTGACAGACAATTCAATTCACGGCCAAATCGGATACGATCACGACACACCTCTTAGGACCTTAATCGACGTGCAATCACGAATATGAATCACAAATAATGATACACAGGGGGGAACTGGCTTCGGTAACAATGTATACCTCTGCGAGGTCGACCCGCGAGGTGAGTACCTCAGAGGAGAGCTGCTTCAGCTTCTGGGTGAGGTTCCGAGATGCCTCGGCGAGCGCCCGTGTGTCGAGGGTGGCAGGCTTGGGCGGCGACTGTTCCAGCATCAACGATGAGGTGCACGTTGGGCTTTGCGGATTCGATTCCTCGTGCTGACTCCTCGTGGCATCCACGCCACTGGTGGTAACGGACGACGGCTGGCTGTGATGGTGATGGCCGCTGCAAAGCTTCTTCCTAGGCGTCGTGTCATAGGACACCGGCTCTAAGGCAGATTGCTCCTGAATCGAGGACGAGCCCGAATTGAAGGAGGACGTAGAGGAAGAGGACGTGGAGGAGGAAAGATTGGGCAAGCTGGGTTTGTTTCTCGAATGGTGATGATGGTGGTGATGATGGTGATGATGATGGTGACCATGATGATGACCATGATGATGGCCGTGATGATGATGGTGGTGATAGAGCGGGCAGGGCTGACACGTGTTGGAAGAATTGCTCGTAGGTGAGGCGCCGTGCGAATTGCCACGCGTGGATTGGCCTGAGTTGCCGTTGGACGACGACGACGACGACGACGACGACGAGGACGAATGCGCCGGGCTAATTGGCGCCGCCGCGGCAGACGAGGAGGATGTTGTGATCCGGCTGGAGCATACCGGGCTAGTAGTCGTGGTAGTGATGCTGGCGGTGGGGGGTAGGCTGCTGTTGTTGCTGCTGCTGTAGTTAGCAGCTGCGTGTAGGGCGCTGGCGAGGCTACTAATTAGATGCGACGTTTTGCCAGCTGGTGCCCCGGCGGCGTTCTGTGGCTTGACGATGCTTCCCGGTGATCTGGCCGTCAGGCATCTTCTAGTCTGCAACGACGAGTGACTGCCAGGCAAATTGGACATGCTCGTGGCATTACCACTATTAGGCAAGCCGGCGACGTTGCTGCTGCTGCTGCTGCTGTTGCTGTGATGATTGTGACCGTTACTGCTGGCGGAGCCTACTTGAGTGGCTGCCGGCGATGCCGGGGTTACCGTGGACAACTGCAGCTGGATCAACATCATGTGGTCGCCCAGTCGCATCGTCAGATTAAGCGGCGCCTTGCCGGACAAGAAGTCATTCACCTGTGAATCATTGAGACTCTCCAAGGCCTGCATTACGCTCTGCTCCGGTCGTTGCGCCTGAAACAATGGTAGAGGATCGTTATTTCAGAAATGATAACGGTTCGACTGCGTATTTGATCGTCGCTATCGAGAGACGTATGATTAACGCGAGAACCGCTCGTTCGCTTCTTACAGATAATAAATAATGTGACGCGGTGCGATACGAACAGCAACAGTGACGTACTAATTATAGCGCATTTTCTATTAATTATTAATATATTTATTATATATACGAATTGGATATTACATAC
This sequence comes from Tetramorium parvispinum, assembly GCA_011638315.1. Lineage (NCBI taxonomy): Eukaryota > Metazoa > Arthropoda > Insecta > Hymenoptera > Formicidae > Tetramorium > Tetramorium parvispinum. The sequence goes on along the minus strand of VBVR01004603.1, from coordinate 1,654 downwards.
GAGTAACAGTAGATTGTAAGAATTATCATACAAAGTAATATATTATGCTGTCATCAATTAATCTTTCATAACTTTCATAACTTTACTTTAAACACGAAAGATATATTATCTGCATTTAAATTTAAATTACATGTATTGCATAAGAATAATTACAACATTTGTAAAATATATAACATTATTATAGCATTGTAACACAAGGAAAGAGAAACACATAAAGTGTATAATGTCGTTTCAAGAAATTTATTGACAAACAGCATGTTTATTATTTGTCACGCAGTTTTGCTTATCGAACATAACCGACTCGTTCATAACAACAACAAAAATGTCAATTACATTATCAACACATCTATTATTAATAATATTAACTCGGAATTTTTGTGTGTTCAATATCGACACAGTTTTGTATTCTTATTGATAAAGAGAAATACCTAATTAGGCAAAAATTATATGATATGAAATTATGTTATGATGATAGCCTTACTCTAACATAAGATAAGTTTAATCTTCACTTAATTATATTCTTGCGTCATATTCATTTAGATAGGAATTTATTTTTCCAATTGCTTTATTCACCCGTAATTAACTTAATCTCCTTCATTTTTTTTAATCCCAGTATTCCAAGAACGTTCGCAAAACAACGTTTGATCCAAACATTTCCAGAATGCCATGTTCCGCATTTTTTTACTTTTTTTGCGGAATGCCGATCGCATCGGCGTTTTTTTCCCCCCGAATGCTATCGGTGCAAGATGAGACCGCGCGAATCGATGAGGCCGCGATGCGAGATAGAAGGCGCGAGAAGACCTGCAGAAGAGAGGAAACCTCGCGGAACCGAGGCTCAGACCCTCGACGAGCACAGTTAGGCATCCCTCACGCACACCTAACGGACTTCCTTTCGCCGGACGCGGTCACCGTCGGATTCGGTAATTCGATTCGCGGACTCGTCCAAGGAAAGTCCCGACTTCGCGGGAATCGCGCCTGATTGTGTCACGAAGTCCGTCGTTTCTTAAGAGGCTTATCTTTCGCAGCTTCAGCAAAGAACCAGTTACTTAATTTAAAAAAAAAACCGCAAAGATAGAATAAAGCTTGTATATATAAATATTATACATGGAATTTTAGGTATATTATTTTTTAATTATAACTCTTTTAATTATAACTCAAATTTAACTCTTCATTAGCGTAAATTTCAAAGACTACTTTTGTATAATAATTTTAATTTTAACAATTTATATCTTGGAATAATTGATTGAAATAATTAAATATTACATTAAAATTCTTTAATAAAGTCCACTTGAAATAAAATAAATTTATTAGAGTTTACTTGAAGGACTTATCTGCTTGTTCATATCAAAGTAAATTAAATTCATGACAAGCTATAAAGATTTTTAATTAAATTCAAAGAGTCTCTCTATAGCTATCTTTTTTTAATTTGATAAATTCCGTCATTAACGCAATCTCAAAAATAGAAAGAATCTTAAGAATCTAAAATTCTAAATCCTTGGAAGGCTCCAAAAAGAACAAATGACAAAAAAGACAATATTAACAGTATTAAACGTCTCTCCTTCATTTTTTTAATCATTTACGTTTGACGTAACAGTGGTAAGGATTCGGGAAGAATTTTAGCAGGATGAAATCCACTTTTCTCCCGTAATCGATC
>VBVR01004602.1:0-14042 GCA_011638315.1 Tetramorium parvispinum | reverse complement strand
CAACAATATTGCATGCAATCTTGCCGTACATTATTACTGCAATCTTGCTGCAATATATTGTACTGTTTGCAACAATATTATTTTAAGATTGCCAGAATATCTTATTTCAATATTGCTGCAATTTATCAACAATATTGCACTGCAAATGCAAAATAACAATATTGCTGCAATATATCATTCTGTTTGCAACAATATTATTTTAAGATTGCCAGAATATCTTATTACAATATTGCTGCAATTTATCAACAATATTGCACTGCAAATGCAATATGATAATATTGCTGCAATGTTGCTACAATATAACGTGCTGTTAGGGAAGCAACGCAAAATAACAGAAAGTACATCTGACGATGAAGCGTGTGACAAAAAGAAATTCGCAATTTTTGCGAATGATCCTCATCAATTTAATCATTAAGCGGATGAGCAGATGCGTACAAATAAAAGCGTCTCAACCTTCATATAGTCCCATAAAGCCATCTTTCGACTGAACACACATATTCTTATGTGCGCAGCATAGACGGCCGTCGTCGGTGAACCGCCAGGTCTGCGTCGATCGTCGCCTAGGATCTGGTTTCCTCAGGGCGAGAGCGCAATAGGTGAACGGTTGCGGTGCAGTGCCTGCTATGTCCAAAACGTATATTGTGTCCGGAGCTTTATAATGTTTGTCTCTCGGTGGACTAGAGCCTGCCTCATTAAAATTATACACATAAGAACAAGAATACATTATCATCATTATTTCCTTAAACAAATTATGTTGAAAATGTTTCAATTGATATTCTTGTGTTACCTTCGTGTTGCAACTGTCCATCGCCAGTCATTCTCCAAAGTTGCGACCTGTCACCGTACTGTTTTCTTCGAAGGGCGACCCAACCCCCAGAACCAGCTTCTAAGACCAATCTCTGAGTTTCTACATCCAGCGGATCTAAATTATTTTCGCCAGTCCCGAGATCGGAATCAGTTTTAAAAGTGCCTATTAAAATAAAATATCACGATTAGAATTTATAATTCTAATTCACATTCTATTTTTTATTTTGTCCTTTTTAAAATATATTACCTGTGAATGCGATGTAAATAAAGTTCTCGTAAGTCAGCCCTCTACCCTCTCCAAATATGTTTAAGTCATAAGAAGCTGTCACGCCTCCGGGTGCTGTTAGCACTAAACCAGCAGCTTTTATTGGTTCGTCTAAGGCATATGGTACCGACGAATGGGGTCTCACGGTCCACTGCAGACTATCGGGAACTCCGATCTAGAAGTATAGATTGCAAATTAAATAATTAACCATAAAATTCATAAAAATAAAGCCATTACAAATATTAATATAATTTAGACGCATTTCAAGTGAGATATACCTGATTGACGAGTAAAGGAACTTCCGAGAAATTATCTACTCTTATAGGCGGCGGCATAGTGTCGGCATCAGTGAATACGATGAAGTAGGTAGTCTCTTGTAGCACTACATCTACTCGTAGAAAATGCATCTTTCCTGTTATATCCCGAACGTTAATGGTCAATGAATAACTATCGTCCAATCTAATACCGCCTGACCACATACAATCCGGAACATTAGTGATCCTGACGCAGAGCAATAAATCTTTGTCCAATCGAGGCCAGTGGAAGGGCATGTGACAGTCGGGCATAGTCGTTATATATGTCGCCTGAGCATCTGGATTGGACTGAAACCGATATTGCATTGAGTAACAAAACTGATCATTCTTTGATATCGTCACAACTGTAACAAAACTTACTATAGTTGTCGTGAAACATTTCTGAGCGAGCTCCAACATGTAAGACGACTTGTTATGCAACTGATACCTCGGTGATAGTGTAACCACTGTAGTGGCTCTGTATCTCCCTCTTGCTGCGCGAGTAGCCACGCTCATCACGTAGACTATATCAGGTCTGCCATCGCGTAGACTGATTCTCAACCGATGAACCTGTAAAACGTGAAATAAATATATAGTTAAAATGATTAAAACACTTAGGAGCAAGTTCCATAAATTTATTCCTGGTATTAGAAATGATACTAATAAAAATTAAACAAAAAAGCAAATAGAAACAAATATTTACAATATATGAATTGCATATAAAAATGATAATTCTTACAATAAAGATCAAAATAAAGATCTTATTTGATAATATATTATACTTACGTGAATTCCAGGCTGCAAATGAAAATTCTGAGACCACTGTGGTACTCCATGAGGATGAACTTCCGTTCCGATCCTCACCGACAAAGTTCTACTGGCCTCTTCGTCACTGAATGAGAATAGCAACGGAGCTACCATCCTCGCTTTTTCGTGTTCCTCAAATTGTCCCGCCGCCTCGATGCCGACTCCTTCTTGTCTGAACACCAACGGCAAGCCGGTTTTATTTATGATCCAATAAGGTGCAGTGATGTTGATTTGCATAGCTGCACCTTTCTCCACGACCACGTTTGCTTGCAGGTAAAGCATTCTGCTTGCGGAATCTAATAATTTTAGACGAGCAGTAAAAGAACAGCTGTTTGGTGGCAATATTATCTGAAATATATAATTACATTATTATTCATAATTTCACTATTAACTAATTATTATTATTATACTGAAACGCGATACAAATAAAGACATCAAAGAATCAAATTGGATGTGATAAAACTATTATCATACATATCAATTGTATTAATTATCATATGTACCACTCCATATCCTGGATAACCATCTAATTGAATCGTAATTTCCAGTTGCTCGTTTAAATTCGCGCAATGCAAATCCGCGCTGTTGCCAGCAGTGATCCTACCGCTTTTCACACCTGCCACGTATGTTAATTCATATGGCAATAAGTTCGTCAGTGTTATAGGTGCCATTACTGTGATTGTATGCGCCGGTAACACTTGCATACCGTCAGGTGGATAATTGTTTCGTCTTACGGCCACGCACATCCTGTGGTAAGAGAAAACAATAAGTTTCGCTAGCTTCATGGAGGAAAAAGCTCCGTTTCATATACCTGAATATATTGTTCTGATTAGTTCGGCAAGTGACATAGTTCTCTGTTACTTCCGACGGTTTCTTAACTACCGTCCAGTCCACCGATTCCATGCAATATTGGTACAGATAGTTCGAAATCAGCGGTTTGAAGCACATCTGCACCCCGGTGTGCGTTAAAGGCACGGACATTACTGATTGTGCCGGCACTTGCAGGATTCTTCCAGTACTGGTTGAAGTCAATGGCAAGTCTGAAGGAATATAATTGTTGATTAAATTTACTAACTGTTACCGAAGGCAAATTACAAAAGATCAAACTAACATCCAAATTGATTTAACGATTTCTCCATTTTGAGCTCGATTGGATGCGCTAGCTTGTTGGACACTTGAAGGGCTGATCTAATGGTAACTAATTTTCTGGCGGATCCTTCCAATTCCACAGCAAACACGACTCTAGCTTTCGGTGTAATCGGCTAAAATTGAACATTATTATTACAATATTTATAAGAATATGAGCAAAATAACATTATTTTACCTGAAATCCGGTAATGTTAGCATTTGCATGTCGGAAGTAAATGCCCACGCGATCGACGGTCACAGGATTCACCGGCTTCCATCCCTCGACCAGAACCGTAATCTGGTGCCTCCTGACGATGTGCGTCGCGTGATGCCTCAGCTTGCCTCTCCCTTCGAACGTAAACGGCGTTGTATCTCCCGGAATCACCTCTGTCCACGTGTCGTCCTTGTCTAGGATGTTCTTCGCTTGAGATGACGTTTTGCTGACGTCTATCGTCTCGTCCGCAGTGGCGATGAATGTTTTAAACCAAAGCCGACAGCCAGTGTCGTTTTTTAGGGCGAATGGAATAAAGGGCGATCGACGTCGATATGTCTGTCCCTTCGTCGCCGATTTACCGACGATCGTGTTTCCGTTAGACAGATAATAATCCTGCGTCCAGTTGTGTTTGACCAGTTGCACGAGTTCCACTAACGTAAGCGTGACGTTAACGTTCACAGAATCGTAGGAGTTGATGGACACGTGCAGTCTCTTCGGATCGAACGAGCTGGTGAACTGTTCCCAGTCAATGTTCGCCCGCCAAGGTTCGACAAATGGTTCCCAGCCGCTCAACACTCGATTGTAATAGTCCACGCCGATAGTGGTTGACAGCAAGCCGGGCTGCTGACTCAACTTCCGCATGTTAAAGTCCGCCAAAGTGATCTCCAGAAGCGGCACGTCCGCGTCGCGACAATCGTCGATGATGCAGATCCGCATGCACGATATCTGCAGCTCTACGGCCCGGAAGACCGAGTCGTCGCTCGCTGCGACCATCTCGGCACTAGTTGGCACCGCGTTCTGTGTCAACCACAGAGCGGCCTCGTCCAGCTGGCCGTCACAGTGGTCCAATGCGATTCTGCAATCGGACTCTGCGAAACCTAAATTGATCAGCTTCAACACCTGGCTGTCTATCATCTGGCAGCTCTCCACGCACGTTTCGATTGATCTCTGCCTTGCCCAAAGGGTCTGTTTGGGAAGGGAGCTCAACATCCTGGAGAACATGGTCACGTCGTGGTAGCTCAGTCTTACGCATAGTGGCTGCAGTTGGATCTCCAGGCATCTGTCTTGCGTCAGGTCCAAACTCGCTCCGACTGGATCGATGATGGATAGGGCAGTCTCATTCTCTAGGCCCAGGATGCACGAGAACAGTTCGCAGTGCGAGAGATTGCAGGAGAGTGGCTTCTCGCCTTCCTGCGGCGTCGAGCGGTACGATAAGACGGCGGTCGTCTTGAGAATTACGGCGTTGGTGTCGAGAATCGCGGTGTCCTCGACGATGACTAGTTCAGAATCGGTGATGTTGATCTTCAGTTCAAACGGCACGGCAGTCGCGGTAGTGTCGATGACTTCGGACTCTTGATTGACAATTGATACGTGTACGGCGCCGGGTATAGGGTCCGGTTCCGGTGAGTTCAGCAACAGGAAGTCTCGCACGGCCTGCCACCAGTCCAGGATGGCAGTCAGTCGCATGCTGTGCAGCAGAATGGTGGTCGCCGCGTAAGCCTTACGCTTCCGATGATGCACCTCCGCCTGGACGCGATCCTGCGTGATTTCAATCGGATCGGCCGTGTCTCTCAAGGGCTGCAGAATTCGCGTGAAAACGTTGCACTGCCGATCCACCGGCTCGTTCTGAAAACGCGTGTCCATGATCAGGATCTCTTGCGATACCAGATCGATGTCCTGCGAACCGTCGCTCAGCGAGTCCAGTGTCAGTCGGGACTTGATAAAGTTGATGCACGCGAGCGCCGCGATGTTGTGACTCGGGTGCAGTTTCACCGTCACGTTCACCAGCTCGAGAGTTATGCAGGACCGGGTCCAGGTCTTCGCGCGATTGTCCACGGTCGGGATCGCGTATTCCACCGTGTGATTCAAATCCTGCACGAGGAGACGCAGATCGTCCAGATTCTCGCTGATGTTGTAAGACAGGAGGCCGCGAATTAGCATGTACTGCTCCGGATCCAGGGCGCAGTCCATCGTCGACAGTATACCGTGTATACTGAGGTCGGGTATGTCGCGGCTGATGTAAGTGTCGAGATTCCGCTCGACGCGCAGTTTTAAGTGACATTTTTCTGTGAGCAATGAGGAGCCCATCTTCTTGACAAGAAAGCCACCCACCATCAAGGCGTCCGCGTCCTCGTTAAGGCTCGAGTCGCATTTCAGTCGCCGTGCCGCGTACACGTCCATGTTGACCAGCTCGAGCAGCATTACGTCCAGCAAGCAATCGGGAACGATTAGCGAGGTGTCGAATCTATTGTGCGCCGTGAGCTCTCCCAAATCGAGCAGGATCAACTCATCGGACCTGGAACTCACCGGCAGCAGTATCACCGGCGCGCCAGCGTGCAGCTGCAACGACAATCGCGTACCACGCTTGTTCATATCTATGACGGCACCGACGCCGGCCCGCAGATTCCGCATGATGCTCCAGAGTTGCGAGAAGTGGCCGAAGAAAGCCTGTAACTCCGCGACGAATCTCTGTGTGTGAACGTAATGCACGGCGGACATCTCCAGCTTCAGTCGCGCGTCGTGTGGTCGTTCCTCGCAGTCGGCGTAGCTCGAGTACTGAAAGTTTAGCGCCTTTCTGCCGGACGATAGGAATCTCTCGCGATAGAACCGACCGTGCGGCGTTAGATCCAGCAGCGACATCGAGCCCAACGATCCCGACACTTTGGTCTTGCCGTCCACCGTCTTGAGGATGTGCATGCTGGCGTTGGACACATTGGCCTTGGCTATCTCGCGCTCCAGCTGCGTCAGCACCAGCGTCAACGATCTCACTTCTATCTCCGTTTCCGACCTCACCGGCAGATTGTCGTCCACCTTGCTCGCGCTAGTGCTATCGCTGTCCGGCGTGGCTCGATGCGCGGCGACTTCGTCACTCGCCGCCCCGGACAGGCCTGCAATCCCAAAGAAGTCAAACACCACCATCCACGACTCCACGCTTATCACTAAGTCCAGGCAATTGAAGTCCACGGTTACCATTTTGCGATGGAACCGATCTTCCGGTGCGACGCAGGCGTTCTCTTCGGGACGCGTCATGGTGATGCTCATTAGCACCAGATTCTCTTCACTGGTGATGCCGCCCGGCGACGGCGGCGGCGTGTTCGGGGTGTCGATGGCCGACGAGATTGCTGGCTTTCTGCGCCAGTGCGCCGGGATCGCGTCGTACAGGGTGTAAGTCTCCAGCCGGTCTGGTAGACTGCCGCGTCCGAAGGCGTTCTTATATTGTCGCGCGAACGCCAGATCCGGACACGATTTGGAAACGCCCGTGGGCAGCTTCGCGCGCGTGGGCGCCGACGACTGCATCATGCAACGATGCCGCGAGCCGACCGGGCACAGGAGATCTTCCATCAGGAGTGAGCGTAGGGCGACCTGCACGCTGGACTCATTGCGGTGTAGCTTGTCGTACTTGACGACAAAGTCGCGCATCGACAGCTCCACCAGCGGCTGCTCCGAATGTGCCTGCTTCAGTTCCACACTGAGGATCGGCAGCTCGAACGAGACCTTGACGCAGAGGTCGAGCTTCTCCGAGTAGTCAGACACGCCATCGAGATCGTCGTATTCTGACACCGCGGCAGTCGCGGTCACGGCGGGCATGGAGAACAGTCGGTGAGTGGTGTCGAGTAGCTGCTCGTATTGACCGCGCGACAGCGATACCTTTAATGGCGTTATTACGGCGCCGTACACTTGCACGATCGGACTGTTGCCCGTAAAATCGGCACCGTCGAGGAGGAAGCTCATACTTTGGGTCAAAGTGTTCTGCTTCTCCACCAGGATCTTCAGCGTTGTGTCGTGCAGTATCGGCTTACCCGACTCCTTGCACGAGTACATCTCCTCGGCTCTCGGCAGATTACTTTGCGACTGCCCGATGTTGGCGGACACCTCGAGGGAGTACAGATTCATATCGCGCACCTCCAGCGTGACCTTGTGCTTCGCCATGGACCCCAAGTGGGGCTCGTGTCGCAGCGACATTGTGCCCAGATGAGCGACGAATACTTGCCTGCTATGCGAGGAACGTGGAATTACGAGCACCGGGCTTTCCAAAAGCACGTCTAATCTCAGCGACAGCGCATTTACGTTGTCCAGATCAATCGAGACGCTCGGCAGCCGTTTGCGAGGCGGGATGGTCCAGTCGTCGGCGTTCACCAGACCGATCGCCATGTCAGTGGCGGCTGCGCTGATCTGGCGTGCAAAGTTGCTTAGATATTGCTTGAATTCGTCGGCACACGAACGCAACTCCGATATCAGGTGTGGTGCGTGAGTGTACCAGACACTGGCCACGCGAATTGTGAGGTCGAGATCGATTTCCATGCAGTCTTCCTCGCTGGCTTGCCTGGTGCTGCGATTGACCACGAATTTGAACGCCTCCGGTTGATTGGATAGATTGCTGAAGTGCTCAAGCGGGTGATGCTGCGGATCCGCCAGAGGATCCCTACCCACGCTGATTATCCGTTGATGAGTCTTCCCCGTTGGCGTCTGATCGAGAACCTGTACTCCGCCGAGAGAGCCCGAGATCGACGTGTTCGCGGCCAAAGTCGCTTGTATGCGCGCGTCCGACATGGTCGCCGTGGCGATCTTCTGCCCCACCAAGTGATTGTCCTGCACGACCGCTCGCAGAAGCAGCACGTTCAAACGATGAAAGTCAAAGGTGATCTCCGTTCTCGTTGACATTGACCTCACTTCTGTATTTTGACTCGACAAAGAATCGTCCCGGCTCGCGACATACGCCGTCCGCGATTTCTGTAATGGCAAGATCCTTCGGAAGAAACCTAGCAATTCTACTATCGTCTCCTGATTGGCTATGATGTCTAGATTATTAAACTGTATATTTGCCATTCTTAGATTTTCCGTGGGGTCGTCTACCAATGTCAACTCCACGACTATCAGCGCTTCCGAGTCCAATTTTTCTAGGCCGACCAACGAATTGTTCCTGGGCGACTGCGGAGTCTTTTTGTTCACCAGAGTGGATAAGGCATTGGTCAAAGCGACGGGCGAGGTTAAACGTGGTGGCCTTGTGGAGTCTGGTGACTCGGGTGATTCTGGCGAGATGGGTGACGTCGGCTCCGAATCCTTTAATCTGCCGGAAACGCTGTCCATGCCAACGTGCTTGTGACTGGCCACCAACAGCTCGAAATCGGGCCCGAATTCCTGAAGGGCGTCGACCAAGAGCAGACCATGGACGGAGAGAGAGACACTCAGATCTGCCATTCTTTTGCTGAGGGCCGCCCGAACACCAGACACCTGCAACTCTGCCACGCTGCGACCCCTCGACTGCAATTCAAAGGCCATCTGATCGATGATAAACTGTACCATCACGGCGTGGCTCAAAGAACGATCCAGATTCTCCTCCCTTCTGGGGCTTTTCGGCTCCACGTTGACTGCTTCTGTTTGCGAGACGCCGGCGGACTTGGAAAAGCTCGACAGTAAGTTGTACATTAAGCGTATTGCGCCTACTTTCTGCTCATTCACGTGCACCACCAGTCTCGGCAGGTTTCCAGATACCGTGACCGACGGGAAATTAGGATCCGAAGTGGTGAAGACACGTCGTTCAACTTGTAACGATATGTTGAAACGCTCGAGAAAGTGCAAGCTCGACATGCCTCTCGTGCGAACGTGCTTCCAATTATCCTTTGTCTTACCCACTAAAATCTGCAGATCCACCAGATTGATAGAATACTGATCGTACAGTTTCTTGTGCAACTCAGTCTCGGACAAACCCTGGAAATCGTGTAGTGACCCGTTCTCCTGGCTGCCGGGCGGAGTGGAGCAAGGTGTCTCGAATCTCTCGTCTTCATCGTCGTCGCTAGTGGTAGACTCCGTTTTCAGTGTCACCTGATTCAGATTCGCGTCGTTCGATAAATGTAACTTGCCAAAATCGACCATCACCACGGCCGCGTTAGTATCGACAAAGCTCTCCACCAACAAGATTTGTGGCGCCGAGATCTTGAACTGTAGATCCCAAGACGAACGGTACACGAAGTCGCCGTCCAAGATCTGTTCCCAGTTCTTGATTAGCTGTCTTCTCGTGCGACGCTTCATCGCCTGGAATCGCTGATTCGACGACACCGATCGATACGGCTTGCACATAAAGTCTATCAGCCAGTATATCACAGTTGGATTATACACGACGTCCAAAGACTGCGAATATACATGTAACAAATGATCCACGTTAACGTGAAGTGGTCTCTTCTCGTAAATCAGTTCGAACAGATGACGCGGCGCCTTCGTCAGTTTCTCCGACGAATTGCGGACGCGCGATGATATGCCGTTGGACGCGACTTGAGGTTGCGCCAAAATAGGAAACGTGGAGTTCTCCGTGAGAAAGTCGTGCAGGTACAACGCGCCCAAACTGATCGAAAACCTGTGCGAGCCCGATCGGGGCCGTGAGTCATAACTCAGGTTCACTCTCTCGAACTTCAGTTCTATCACGGTTTTCCTGCCGTTGCTCTCGTCTTTCTCGGTGCACAACGATACCGCGCCTTGCACCAGAGCGAAATTAAACTGTCCGAACACTGTGTCGCGACGTAGAAGAGTGTCATCGTTCATGGTGTCCGCTAAAACGTCCAGCAGTTCCCCGTCAAACGTAGTCGAGCTGTTTCCGTTTTGCGTTCCATTGCTGCTGTGAGGTGTCTTTGAATACCAACCCCACCATTGTGGAAACCATTGTTCGAGCATGCCACGTCCTTGTGGCATATTCATGTTAGGTTCTCGTTGCGATTTTGCAGGCTTTACTTTCTCCATAGCCAGTTCCCTTAATACTCGAAGGTCGTCGAAATTCCGCTCGTTCTCGACCTTTTCCTTCAATGTTTTAATTTCCGGAGATAAGATCGAGGTAGGCGTACCTAGCAAGCAAAAAGATTTAAAATTTTCATCGTTTCAAGAGGATGTAATTTTGAAAATCTATTTAAAAAATTATTAAATGATATTCATTTATACCTAACAATTTAGTATATGCTTGAACGTAACAAACATTCTCTCTAGCTCTAAGAAGTACATCTTTCCAGGTTGGTTTTGGCTTGAGAGTATCTTTGCCGAGATGGCACCTAACGGCGTACCTCCACCATTCCTTGCAAGCATTTTTAACAGGGATTACTGGCCTACAACGACATTGTTGTTTACGACGATCTATACGGTCAAGTTCCCTGATACATTTGACCATCTCTTCATATTGAAGCTAAAAAAATAATTTGTTGCATTGCACAGATCAATCATGTTTAATCATATATCGATTATAATTATCTGTGTAAATAATCATCTGTAAGACTCACATCTGTTATCGATAATGGTACTTCATCTAAAAGCAAATCTACTACGATACGTGGTTTATTAATAGACCTCAATGGACGTTCAGTTCGGTCTCTCTTAATGTGCGCTCTTGCATTCACGGGCGATAAGATATGCTGTCTAGTCTTATTTTTGCTCATGGCGATCTAAAAATCAGACTGGTTACAAAATAATATTGCATAGATAAAATACAGATAAACAAGAGTGTGACTAGCATGCGGTGATATCGCGCACACTGATGCTCTGTGTGCCTTACTGCTAAATCGCCTAAATTAAGACCACCAAAGAGTTGATCTTTCTTCACATGGTTCCAGTAAACCGAAAGACTATCGAGTTCCATTAACTTAAACGATGCATCCGTAAGATTCCAAGATGTGGAACTGGGTATCCAGCTGGCGTCACAACTCTGAGTAGTTAACGCTCCAATTGTAATGCCAAATGCAATGCCATTATCTATGTAAAAAGATCGAAAGTTTTATCGAGAACGTGGTAAACATCAAGTATAACAAATCAATTTTTATTCGCATTATATTTAAATGATTTTTTTGCTTACCATCTGGTAGCGTAATACCATCTTCATACCTAATATGAACATCTTTGATATTCAACTGTAAATTTTCAATGATATTAGTAACTAGAGATGTGCCATAATTAAGCCACGAGCTGTAACTCGAAGCATAATAACCAGGATCGTGCTCTATATCGGCCCTCCATCTAGCCTCTAGAGCGTCCAGTCGACTAAGTTTATATTCTAATATTGCCTGTTCTTCCGCCTCATTATCGTACTGCAAACAATTGTTTTTAATTCGTTATTTGAAATGTATGTACAAATTATAAATTTATTTTTTTTATATAGTTTCTCTATCAATACTATTGAGATTCTATTAAAATTTACAAATGACGGGAGACAGAAAACTATAACATCTTACCTCGTCCAAATTAATTGGTCCCGCTACTAAATAAAGCTGCTCTATACCTATCACCCATGACGCAGTCCTTATCTGTGTAACTGGCACTTGCAATCTGACTTTACCGATGAAGCCAGCCTTGATTTCCATCGGCAGTCCAATGTGACGTAGAGCCTCGCGTTTCAGGGGTAAGTTTTCCAGTTCAACTTCCCCTAAAATAAACAACCGTTGAGAAAGGGATAAACAGTAGCAACTATTAACCCCTTCACTGTGAACAGCAAAATCACAAAGTGGGCCCAAAATGTGCAGGGCGTTCTAATGGGAGATTTTTCATGAAACTTTGTGTATAGTTGTTGATACCNNGGTGTCAAAAAAACCCAGCAGAAAGTATATGGAAATCCGGTCTCGGTCAATTTGGCTGAAACTTTGCCAAATGTTTGTTCTTGATACGTAGATAAAAAATGTTCATGGGCACAAGCCCTGAAAAATTATGTTTTCCGAGCTACAGACACTTGAAATTAGAGATCTTGCATGTACGCAGGGTAGTACGGGCATGTATGGATATGTGTGGGTTTGTATAAAACGACATAAAGGCACAATAACAAAATTATTTCGTGATCAAATTCATATTTAGAGATCCAAAACACCCTTTTAAGTTTTATGAAAATTTATTAGTTATTTTAATTTTTCAGCATTTTTGATTCTCCATATTGAATCCATCATTTCGAATTTTTGAATTTTAACCTCAAATTCATATTCAGCGATCCTTAAAACCCTTTAATATCAAGTTTCCTGAAAATCCATTGATTTGTTCAATTGTTATTGAATTTTTCTTCAGTACGTGTATACACGTACTCCACAGTCTGAGCCCACCTAAGCGAGTACGTGTATACACGTACTTCACAGTCAAGGGGTTAAATTAATCCTCATATAAAAATAATACTTTTAAAGAGATGCTAGCAGATGTACATGATAAACTCAATCATTATAAACCGCGACAGGCCAAAAATATTTAATTAAAATATCATTCTTTAAACATGCATTATTCTGCGTGATATCAAAACACGCTTTCAGTTCCATCTTCATCAATGTAGAATTAACTTACTTTTCATCTTCTTCTAATTTTTATAAAACTAGAGAAAGATCGAAAGTAAATTAAACTGACATCAACGTTAATTTGCATTGGCAAATATGGACATTAATGACGGCAGCGAGGATGACAAATGCGGAAGTGCGACATAACCTCACCCGACAGCAAGGCGATGCTCAGCTGATCCGTGTTTAAATTCTCCACGTATTTGCCGAGATAATTGTTCAGCACCCAAGCAACGAGTCCCTCCAACATTTTGATCGCGCGGTATCTCTGCCACTGTCCAGCCGGAGTTGTCTATGTGACTGCGCACAAGGGGCCTCATAGGTTATGGGTCTCTCATATATCGTGCGGATTCTCGGGACCTGCGGAATAACAGCGCGTAAAGGCGACGCGTTCCAATAGCTCGTGCCTGAATCTTGTGCGAGCGATACCTCTCGTGTCTCGACTATCGTTGGATCTCTCATTAAAAATACGTATTTCGCCGTCGACCTCGGGATCCATTTTAAATAACGGTTTCCTCCATTGATAACCACCGTCAACCACCAACAACCGTGACAACCACTGCCCGCGTTCGGAAAATGCCGATATTCATGCGTCACGTGTAAATCGCCCTGTAATTGGGGGACACGGTTTTCCAGCCATCCAATCGAGTCCCCGGTGGATTCGTCCAAGTCCCGCGACGACTCGTCCAGAAATAATTTTCGACTTTTGGCAATCATCTTTTTCATTTTTTTTATATAGCGTCTTTAAAACATTGTTCAAAGTTCTCTTCGAGACATTTTATGCCTATTTCTACCAATGTAGATTAATTTTAATCTCGGTTTAACTTATTTTTTATCTTTCTTTGGTTCTAGAGGTCGATTCTGTATCTTTTAAAAGAATGAAAATGTGAAGAGTAAGCAGATTTACTAGGATATTTGTAATTTTATTTGATCAACATCTAATAAATTTACTCGCTTTACATTGATGAATTTTTAGGACTAAAAAAAGATAGAAAGTAAAGCCTACGGCACACGATGCTTTTTTATCTGCTGGATTGCTTGCTTGCGTCCGTGCTGTCAATCTAGCTGACTATCTTGCTGAAATTTGGATACTTGCTGGCTACTCTGTTGGTTGATATGCTGGATTTCCGTGATAGACAGGGTGCTATTTTTCGTGCATAGTTTTGTGCTTGCTTATCGTAAGAACCAATCAGGATGCAGCTTTAGACCATGTGATCAAAGTTATCTCGGCTGCGTTCGCTTTTTCAAAC
>VBVR01004601.1:0-14044 GCA_011638315.1 Tetramorium parvispinum | reverse complement strand
ATTTGTAACACTGAGTACTTTTATAATTTTTATAATCGAGCATTAAAAATATTTTAAATATGAAAAATAACAAATTAATAAAAATTATTTAAAAATAAACACTAGATTTCATTCTTAATTTGTAATTTTGTAAACTTAAGTAGTAAACTTGTAATTAAATTTCTAGTTAAAAATCAGATTCCAAAATATATTTCTCAATATTTAAAAACAATATTTAAAAATCTATTAATTAACATTATTTTAACATCTTCTACATTATCTATAGCAAAATGATGCAGCTTCGAAACCGTTCTATGCCATACATAAAGAAAGAGTTAAACGTGCATGTAATTCCCAAGAGTATTTCTTGAAACGCACCGAGTCGGAGAAAGATCATCAACAGGTCGCCGTTGAATCGCGCAAAGGCCCGCACCTTCCCTTCGCACTGACCTCGACGACGTTTTAACAAATGATCTCGAGAAATAATCTTTCGATCGGTTCCATCGCGAAAAAATGCACGTCCCTCAATATACCTAATAATACTTGAAAATAGCGTACGCTGTATCGCTTATAATTCCGTCCGGTTAAAAGAGCCTCTGCGAAATTAATTTCCTTCCAAGAAAGAATGCGGAATCTACATATTGCTGAAAATTCCGACTTAATTTCCTATAAAATTTTCTTGCTAAAGAATTTAATAAATTAGTATAGGGATCTAAATAGGGACTAATACATTTGCTATCTTATTGTTAGTCTTTCGACTGTCGTGTTTAAGAGACAAGTTTATTAAGACTGATGCAATCTGTAATATAGGAAAGAAATGAGAAAATGTAGTATGTTATTTTAAACTTTCACTCCTACTCCAATGAATCAAATTAAATTTTGTGTAAATCCAATATACCAATGTATCGAAGTGGGGTTCCGAGCAAAATTTAATTCCGATAATTGATATTTATATTTGTATTCTTAAAAATACGAAAGATAATACTTCGAAATATTAGAACGTTAGATATATATGAAATAGATTCGTTTCGGCCCAAAATCATGGAATGGACAAAAATTAAATTACAATAAAATCTGTCTCAGTAGTAAATGCACTATATGCATCCATATTTTTTATTTAGGCCTGTTATTACTATATATTGCAACGAAAATTCATCAGTTTCAGAGCGTTATTTCAAAATCCGATATATTCGATACATATGCGCATAGGGACTAAAGCCATCTATTTACAACATAAGCATAGCTTCTAATTCATTATACTCAATCTAATTTCAAATTATTAAAAATAAATTTATATAAAAGAGTAATATGCAATAAAAAGCTATAATTTAAAAATCTATAATTAATTTATTAAGAAATTAGAATATTGTATTTTCATTCTTGACAACTTTCTGAAAAAGTTTGTTGAATTTTAAGCCTAACTCCGTCAACGTTCAGCCGAAATTTCACTCCGAATCCGAACAAGTTATTCTAGAAAACACTTTTAAACCACAAGTTTAGAAACCAATAAACGAAATCAATATTTTTTTTTTACTTTTGACCACACACGTTTTATTTTCAACTCTTCAACTTTCAATGACTAATGTAACACGTAACGCAAGAGATTTTATTACGTAAATTTAAAATAAGTTAAAGATTTTTTTTTATTTATGCTTTTATTTCTTCAAGACTGGCTTGCCTTCCTCTCTTTCTGTCATCACTTTAAAAATGTCATTCTACTACATCTACAGAATAAAAAAAAATGTACAACATTCACACACACACACACACAGAAGCACTTATACAAAACTCACCCCATTGGTAGCGCTGCACTTCGTATGGCTTTTATGCTCTCACTTGAAAGAAAATGAAGAGAAGGCCGAAGAGAACGACGAAGATGGAGGACACCTTCCCAATCGCGGCCTCAAAAGCATAGCACTGTTCGCGGGCCCTTTTTCGGGATACACGTACACGGCTCTATACACGAGAATGCGGGCTGCCGCGCGCGATTTCGCTCGTGGGGGTGTCGCGGTGCGACTGTAGCACAATCGCTACCCTCTCACGCTCTCACGGTCTCCATCCCTCCGGACCGTCCCTTCCCTCTCTCCCGCGACCCTCTCTATCTACCTGACCCCCTCTCTATCTCTCTTTCTCTCGCTCTCTGCCTGCTTATCTCACCCCTTTCCGCTTCTCTCTTCTCACCCTTCGGCTCCTCTCTCGCTATAATATCCCCACCACCGGTGCGTCTAGCCACTCCTGGAGCGGCAAAGTGCCTTTTCGAAACGCACCCCTCGCGCCGGCACTTTCCCGCTAACGGAATCGACGCCCCCGGCCCCGGGAGAGGGTCCGCGGAATCACCGGCTGCATTGACTGCACTGACTGCACTGACTACTCTCTCATCGCGGACCGCCGATCTCTCCGGCCGGTCGAAAGTTCGAAAAGCTCGCGCATGATCGGCCGATCGGCCCGCGCATCCCGCTCTCTCGTCGTGTCGAGAAATCGCGGCACGACACGGCGCATTCCGTCGCTCGTCCTTATGCATCGCACGCATGCGGGTTTTTGACGCGACGGAATGCGGAAAAGCCCCAGAACATCACGTGTTGCTGGCACGGGAACTCGAATGCCAGAATCACGGACGACGTTGAGGGAGAGGAAGAGACGAGAGCGGAGATCGTGACTGCGAGCGTCTACCGCCAATTGCGGTGGCATTATCTCATTTTTGTCAGCCCCTTTTTTCCGGCACTGTGTTTTACGCGACACCATATCTGACAATTAAAGTTTTTCCATTCTAAGCCTAAATTTTGTAATTTTGAGCATCTTAAAAGCTCCATTGTGCAAGTACGATCCGAAACTTTTTTCCTTCTCTCAATTTTTCTAAGCAATAAACTTTTCTCCGCATATCCATGAAGGGTTATTAATTACGATTATAAATGACAAAAATTATGTGATGGGAGAAACATGTATGGTTACTTAATATAATAAACACTTTATGAGATACTCCGTCAAAAGTATCTGTAAAAATAGAGAGAACGGAGCTTACAACATTTTTCTAAGAAAGCCTCCATTTGTCTCGGTCTTTACGGCTCGGTTTATACGCGGCATGCAAGCGCGGTGCATTTGATAACATTATTCAGTCGCACCCCGCAGAAGAAACGCGAAGTTTCGTGAAATTATTATTATTTCGAGAGGAATGCCACCACTAACAACTGTACGTGTGCGCGCACGCACACGAAATATCTTATTACGGCAGGTGTTCGAGGCCATGTTCGTAACTTTCTCCTTCAAATTCCATTAACTTTGCGCGAAAATTCCGGAAACGTTTCAGGAAAATTCTTGCAACGAAATAATTGCCGTTCTCGCGATATCGCGGCGGAATCTCGGCCACGTGCCGGAAGCGTACTTTGAAGAGAAAGAAAAAGATAAACGAAGAGAAAAAAGAGAGAAAGAGAAAGGTGTATATATATATATTATTTTTCGCTACGCTCGCCATTCGACTATAATGCGTGGCACACACTGCGTAAGCTCCATACACGTCCCAATAAATACAAAAGTGCTTTCTAGACTATACTGCTTTTAACGACAAGAATGGCAAAATTTATAGCACTCGGCTGAATAAAGATGGCTTAAGTGATACATGTATTTTGCAGCAATAAATATAAAATGATAAAAAATTAAAGTAGAATCTTATTCGACTCGATTATTCACTTGTTAAAAAGATGCGTAACGGAAATACACATTTATTATTGTAAACACATTTCGCGTACTTTAATTAATGCATAAGTAGTGGTCAATCAATATGCTTTTAAATCGACGATCCGATGGCTGTTACATTGAAAATGTCAGTGGTAAACGAGAAAATAACCAAAAGCACGCTTGATGCCGGACAACGAAACGGAACGCAAACGTCCGTCGCGGGCGCGCCGGCTTTTCTCATTCGAGCGATTTTGACCGGCGCGGCGCATTCGCCGGGCAGATAAATCACGCACCTCTTCGCGGAGAAGCTTCGTGGCCCGTGATGGATGGATGGCCGCGGATAAATGCAGACCTGTGTCATCGCGGGACGACGATAGGAGGAAGTTCGGCATTCGTCGACGGGAAACACGATGAAACAGAAACGCGGGTAGCGCGGGAGTTGCGCGTCGTTCTCGAGGAACTTTAAGAGGACCGAGAGAGGAGGAAGGAAGAAAGCTCGTTAAAAGTTTAACTCATCCCCTGCCCTTTCCCCGCAGGCCGATCTGGCCCGCGACGTCGAGTACCGCTGTGACAGGGTATCGCGTTACAGGATAAACAAATGTTCTTAAATCTTAAATTTCCTGTTATATTTATTCCTCGTTAAATTTATGGGAAATCTTGCATATATAAGATAAGCCTCAGGCTGTAAGAATAATTTTGTTTCGCGATTCTAAATTTTCCATTTAATAATGTACAATTATGTTTTATGTGTACTCGAGGAGAAAATCGAAAAGAAAATGATATCGAGAAATAAAGGTATACCTTTTTATTTCTTGCTGATAAAGTAACATCGTTTTATTCATAATATTAATTCTTTCAATTTAATACGTAAAATAAAAATTCTTTTGTATAGCGAACGAAAAGATAATATTAACTAGATTTATCTGTTTCTCTTTCGCGGGAAACACATAATTTTCCCTCTTCTGTCCATTTTGTTAAAACTTTAATTTTATCTTCACACCGTGCGTCGAGTTTCAGTGCGACAAGTTTCCGACGTTACGTGGCAAACAAATATTTGTCTTAAATTCTCCGTTACGTTTATCCCCTGTGCATTATCGGGAGTTCGTGTACGGGGTGTGCCTAATGCACCGCGTCTATCGCGGATAGAGCAGCTCGTTGCGCAGAATTATATTTGCGCCATAACGCGTGTGCGTTTAAAGTTTCGCAGGTAAACGGGATCGATCGGCGAACTTCCGACGATAACTATTGTTGAGAATTTAATTAAATCGATTATTGTGAAAACACCATGCAATAGAAGAACGCGCTTCCAAAGCGATATTTAATTCGCATATAATGAACATACGCACGTTGTTCACAATGTTTATATAAATGAGAAGTCAGGTTTTAAGTTGGAGAGTTTAAATGAGAGTTTCAAACTAGTAATATCAATCTTCCGAAAACATATAACAAAATCATTTAGTAACACAAATGTATACCTACAGCACGGTTTTTCTTAAAATAAGCACGCTAATTCAATACTTTTAAGCATTTCTGGTTGCTTATTCGGGTCAGAGAGGCAACTTTCTCATAAATTTAAGTGTCACACGTGTGCCGTCCTTCGCCAAGCTTATGCAATCAATATTAAAGTTTATCAAATAGTCAGCAGATATACATCGAAGAGGAAGAAACTTTGTCATCTATTTTCGTTTCAGGAACGCCTCACACTTTCCTCATTTTGAAATCTTACCCGAGATTTACTTCTTCTAGCACGGAAGTGCCTCGGTATTTTTATATTAATATTTTATTACTATGTCCAACTGTCTCGATGGATAGCGTATTACTCTGCTTTATCGCTAGAAAAGTGCGACGAAAGATAGACTATGTTTTCCCAGGAGGAATGAAAGATTTATCACGGAGAGGCAAACGCGTCTCGCGATGGCTTAACAAACATCGTAGAACATACTTCGGCTATTTTACTAGAAGTTAGTACTCCGTTTACGTGGACGAGTTTTTATCACTTCGACAGATATTTCTAAGATAAGAATCTTAATCTTTGAATTCAAACAGATTTTGGTTGATGTAGGACACTCTCGTGTTATAGGTATTATAATTTCGCACATTTGTTTAAAATTAAATTAGAAGAGTAAAATAAATTAAAGCAATGTCAAAAGTAAGAAAATATCTCATAAAATTAACTCTCTAGAATTATGTGTGAATTAGACACATCTTCATTAGTTTAATTTAATAAAATCATTTTTATTCATCAAGCTTTCACTTCTTACTGAAATAATTCAGACAAAATTAAATAATGTAATAATTATTATTATTCATCCATAACAAACGTTTCAATGAGCATACAAGCAAAAACGATTTGAGTCACTGGGTGTCGTAAAAAAAGTGAACTTCATAAACGCCAGCGATATGATTTTCCTAATCGAATAAAAAGTATGGAAAGGAAATAAAAAGGAATTCTTCCCTTTCTATCCTACAGTTCTTTGTTTCGGCGAGATTTTCGGGAGCAAAAGCGCACTTCTGTCTCTTTCTCCCTCTTTCTGCCGCTTCTTCCTCTTCCTATAATGTCACACCGACATTCTTTTCCAGGGGACGCGCGTTCGATATTAGGAAATACCTCCTGCCAATTTCCCATGTTATATAAGGTGTCCCCCTACGAAGACCGAAGGCCTCCCTGACACACTCTTCGCGCGCGCAAATCGATTTTACTTTGAGAATTTTTATACACTCAGGTAAGAGAAAAATAGAGAATAGTGATGCTGCAAAAAAGTTGTTTTTCGCTCTTCTGGCTTTTTTTTCTTCCATTATTTCTAGATTAACAAACATTGGTAACGAAGTAAACGGTCTGTCTAATGAATGCCCAGCTATGATAAAAAAAGTAATCTTCGTAGATTTAAAAATTCAAATCACCGATGCTTGTTTCAGCGCGCTCGCGATGCGACTACTTTCATAATATGTCTAACTTATGCAAATGTTGCAAATAGTACTGGCCGAATTATGCTTAGGAACGCGGGCGCTAGATCGTCGGAATAGTTCGCAAATTCGCGTTCGGTTGTGAACGGTCGTGCAGAATAATATATATTACGAACGCGCGGCAATAGAACAGTAACGGAGATTATTATAGTCCACGTACGTGTGCACACACGCAATAAGTCGCTAGTAAACTAAATAGTTGAGAAGCGTTTCGTACCAATGTATCTGGCGATTATTATTTTTAAACACGTGAATCGCATTTAAAAGTAAGCGATCCTGTCGCAATCTCATCTTGCTTTTATCAATCATTATTATTCATAGCCTCATTAAAAATCAAAACAATTTTTCTTCAAAGTTTAATTGAATCCCACATTTTTTGATTTATAAAGTTTTGGCTTTAAGTATCTTAGCAACTATGTCTCTTAGATAGAAACATTATTATATGTACGAAGCTTACACGGAAAAAACATAAATTTCAAATCAACAATATTATTCTCATGTATAAACCAAAAATATAAAATCTTCTTTTTAGATTTTGTATTTTCTTTAAAGATTTTATAATCTTAAACAGACAATAACTTGCTCACATAAAGAAATTTTGTTTCTGTTTAAGATTATCAAAATCTTAAAAGAAGATTTTATATTTTTGTTTATATATGAGAATAATATTGTTGATCTGAAATTAATATTTTTTTCCGTGTAGATTTTGTGTAATCGCTTTGTGAGATTTTTGCATAAAAATTAAGTATAATAATATGTCATTCATTGAAGTAACGCTTACCTTTGAACAGACGGACATTCCACAACTCTTTAATTTTTTAATAGTATTTTAATATTCTGGTAATTATATAACACTCACTCGTAACACGCGGTTAATTATAACGGCGCGTAATTTGCACGGCACTCCCGACGTTAATCGCGTGTGATGAAGAGCAAGAAAAATATTTCCATATAAAACTACGATTCATCCGCGATATTTGGCAGAATAAACAAAAATTTGGCATATCTCGAATCGAAGTGCAAATAAGTTAATAAATTATGATATTTATTGCCAATTGAACATATTGTAGAGCCGCTCGATCCATTTCGCGATGTTCTGTTAATGACCAAAAGTTTTAACAATGAAATTGGCAGCTTTAGCTTATTGTTAGTATCGCACGATACGTTATAGTTAATAAAGTTGCGTAATGATCTCAAGATTTAAAATGTGGTAGAGCTAAGCGTCAAATAAATAATAATCGCAAATTTTATTCCTATTTTCTACTGATTTCTACTGCAAATATATAAAATCACAAACATGACGGATAACTAGCCGGCGTCACAATATGCTCATGAATCTAATCGTTAAGTGATCGCGATAGCTAATAGTAACCAGTAGTTAATGCTCACGTTTTCCCGCGGCACTTGCTCCGAGCACGTTTCGAGGGATAATATGGCAACGCGCGAAGCGGCTCGTGCCGCTGCCTGCTTACTCGAATCTCGGCGCGTGAATGATAGCGCGGCGGTCTCGCGTAAACCCAATACGCCGTGCACGATGTATGCCGTATCAACAAACGCCGAGGTCGCACTGCTTTAACCACGCGAACCGTTCCGTCAATCGCGAAGCTACGAAATATTTAACACACTGTAAAATAAATGCATAGCAAAGTATACCAAACAGTCCGTTCGTTGAATTCCGAATTAACTATTGATGCAAATGGTCGATAAGCATTACGTTATCAAATAACTCGATTCAATTTGAATAACTTTGATGATTCGTGCAATTTTTGAAATAAAAACCGTCAGACAAATTGCATTAGTACCGGCGACAAATTTTATCGCGAGACAAATTCAAACGTTATGAATGAAATTATTATAATATTCAAAAATATTACAAAGTAAACATATCAATGTGATTTTTATCGTTTATCGTTTATGTTTCGCGTGAAATATCTATTCCGACAAAGAGACATCCGTTTCGATATGCGAGTCACAAATTGTGGGATTAATTATTCGCACGAATCGATTTCCTTATTCATAAGAAGCGATCACATCTCGAGGAATGATAACGCGACGCTGTAACATGCTGTAAAAACAAAGCTCTACCGTATGCCTCTCTTTGACGTCACCGCCACTAAAAATATATATTCTTATTTCGAATTAACTTTTGCAGACGTACCTCGAGATATGTCAGCACCGTCGGACATTTGCTTAGAATAGTTGTCTCGAAGCGCAATTATGATGATGGAGGTGTTATAACTGGAATTAATGTATATAATAGTTCGTAAAGTATAATTTATACTTTGGGTAAAATAATTTTTAGATATCGTTTGTTCTAAAATGATCGCCGTATATTCGCATCCCAAAATATCCTTTAATATTATCTACATGTCATACATTAAAATTAACACGTATTAAAAAAATAAAATTAATATTTTGCTAATGCTACTATTGATATTTATCCTTTCCGCTTTACTTTTCCAGACTTTTCTTTAACTGTATTCATATCACAATAAGTTTGTCGTCTACTAAATAAATCACACTTTTCTTTGTACTCTTTTGCATTTGTACAAAAGATTGATTATCACAGAAAGATTATCAACATTTAAATACATATAAATGTTTACTTTTGTAAACATTTATGTTATATTAAGAATATTTTTTTCAAAAATAAGATACATAATCTCCGAAATCAATTTAAATCATATGGAAAATTCAAAAGTGAAAAAAATATTAAAAATAAACTTTATAAATATATTAAAATAAACTTTTTCAAATAAAAATTTAAATTAAAGTTGTAAAAACTGTAGATAAATGCTGAGAGAAAACGTCCTGTCCTTGGACCAGTCTTAAGAAGGATATAAATGAATAAATCCGACACAGAGAATGCTATGGCCAATGTAAACTTTATAATATCCTTTGTGAAATGCGTTACAAAATAATACGTGTTTTCGAGAGAGAATTTGAATCAGAATAATGAGCATGAAGAACCAAGAATATAAGAAATCTAGATATGCATAGAAAATAAAATAAGTCTCTAGTGATACTGCAGCGCTGCGCGTGACTCTGCCGCCATCTATGTAGGCATTACTCTAGCCAACACTCCTCCTTAATGACTACAAAGAAAATTTCCCCCTTTTCTAAGGATACTGATTTGAAAGTCCTATCTTATTGACAAATGAAGTTAGCTTAAGTGTTCTCCTAAAGGTTTTGTGAAGGCATCAGCCAACATCTCCGTCGTTGGACAATATTGTAGTTTTACCTTGTTCTTATTACACAGTTCTCGAATAAAGTGTCCCTTAGTGTTTATATGTTTTACACGACCACTTGCTCTTTCGACTTTAACAAAATTTAAACAACTTTGGTTGTCCTCATTTATGATCGTTCACTAAGAGGTTCACTAAGAGGTTCGTCAAAGTCCGCGAACAATCTTCGCAACCACATGGCTTCCTGACACGTTATGGCAAGGGCGTTGTATTCCGCTTCCATGGACGACAAAGACACGCACGTTTGTCTCTTGCTCATCCAAGCGATGGGTCCTCCTCCATATAAGAAGACGTATCCTGTAGTTGACCGTCCGCTACTCTGATCTCCTCCCCAATCGGAATCAGAATATCCAATTAGTCTCCAGTCGTTTCCATGTCCGAAACACAACTTTAGATCTTTGATTCCTTTTAGATAGCGGAGTACTCGCTTAGCAGCTGTCCAATCCGCTTCCGTAAGTGCGCTGACCTTTCTTCCTAACAGTCCGACACTTGCAGCTATGTCGGGTCGGGCATTCACAACAACGTAAAGTAAGGCTCCCACTAGACTTCTATACATAGTTATATCCGGAAATGTTTTGCTGTCTCCGTTTGTTACATATCCCGGATCCATTGGAGTCTTCGAGGGGTTCGCATCCTTCATTTCAAACCTGTTAACAATATTTTCAATGTAGTTAGTCAAACGTATAGTATAATGACCTTGTTGGAGACAAATTTCATGTCCAAGGAAATGTTTTACTGGTCCCAGCCAAGTTATCTCAAAATGCTTCTTCAGATCTTGGTAAACTTTGTGAGCTTCCAATTCTTCAGTACATCCTATCAATATCTCGTCGACGTATATCAGCAGATAAATCGTTGACTGCTTATCTCTTCTTACATACAAGCAAGGGTCTGAATCGCATTACTTGAAACCGTGATTTAAAAGAACAGTATGCAAGACTTGATTCCAACATCTGCCTGACTGCTTCAGGCCGTAAATACTTCTATTCAATCTTCATACCAAATCTTCCTTTCCGATTTCCGCAAAACCAGGTGGCTGTCGCATATATAATTCCTCCTTTACTATGCCATTTAAATAAGCTGTCTTGACATCTAGATGCTTGAGTTTTATACCTTTCTTACTTGCCATGGTTAAGAAAACTCGTAATGTTGTTTGGCGCGTGACCGGTGCAAATACCTCTTCGTAATCAATTCCGTATTGTTGATTGTAGCCCTGAACCACGTAACCGAGCTTTATGTTTCACGATTTTTCCGCTTTCATCTCGCTTCAACTTGAATACCCACTTCGATCCTATGGGTTTTCTTCCATCGGGTAGACGAACAAGTTCCCATGTTTTATTTTCACGATGCGATCGTAGTTCATCTTCCATAGCCAAATGCCATTTCGGTATCTTCATCGCTGATTTATAGTTAACTGGTTCTTCTTCGGCATATTCGGTATGTTCCGCCATACCACGAAGTCGTTGAAACGCTTTGGTAATATACCTCTGTTGTGTCGATCTCGTCGATTTAGATCCGGTTGTTCCTCCGGGACATCGTCAGACAATTCATCATCGAGGTCATAATAGGTGCTATCATCCGAAGTTATTCCATACTGCTCTTCATTTTCTTCATTGGTTCCTTGTTCTGTGGATATTATGCTTGAGATCTCTATTTCGTTTTCTCCTGTCAGTGATTTTGATATAACTTCTGTTTTCATCGGTCGATCTGAGCTATCTTCGAGTTCGATGAATGAAACGTCCCGACTAATGGTTATCTTGTTAGTCTCGCAATCCAGAAAACGATATCCCTTATGTTCTTCCAAATAGCCGACGAAGATCAGTTTCTGTGCCTTAGCTTCTAGTTTTGTTCTCCTTACATCAGGTAAATGCACATAAGCCTCGCATCCGAAAATGCGTAGTTCTTCATAATTTGGTTTTTGGCCTGTCCATAATTCATATGGAGTCCGCTCGATGACTCGTGATGGTAATCTATTTTGTAGATACGCCACTGTAGCTATTGCTTCGCCCCAGTATTTTAACTGTAAGTTGGCGTCCAACAGCATGCATCTTGCCATCTCCACCAAGCTTCTGTTCTTTCTCTCCGCTACGCCATTTTGTTGGGGCGTATGGGGAGTCGAAAATTGTGCCTTTATACCTTCAGATTCGTAAAATTGTCGCAACTCCTTGCTGGTATACTCTCCGCCATTGTCCGATCGAATAGTGACTACTTTTCCAAATAGATTTTCTGTCCATCGAACGTAATGACGTATCTTGCTGGCTGCCTCGGATTTTGCCTTTAAGAAATAAATTATAGTAAAACGACTATAGTCGTCAATCATTGTCATAAAATACTTGTTTCCTCCAGGAGTCATGTTCGACATAGACCCACAGATATCTGTATGAATCAATTCTAGAGGTTGTGTTGTCATCCTATCTGCTGTTTTCGGAAAGGGCTTTCGAGCAAGTTTACCCTTAATGCAATCTTCACAGGTGATACGTGCACTGCAATCAGTGATCTTGAATCCATTTGCTAAATCTTTCTTCGTTATTTCCTGTATAACCTCTGGGCTTCTGTGTCCGAACCTCCGCTGCCACGTGTGTTGGCAATTCTCGTGATGACCACCGATGACCTTCAATGACTTGTCATTAACAGCCGTCCTCAATATATATAGATTTTTAATCTTTTCACCTATGGTTATTATGTTACTGGCAGCATCTCGAATTTCGCAGTTTGTAGCGCTGAAACTTACGGCAAAAGCTTTATTGGCCATCTTATTTACGGACAAAAGTCCTCCTTCGAATTCAGGAACGTATAGTACGTCTTTTAAGGTTATTTTTATAGATTTATTGTTACCGTTTATGCCGATGATAGTTCCTTCGCCGTGACCCGCTACCTTTGCTCGCTTTCCATCTGCCACTATCACGTCGGACCCTGCGCTTTCAATAAATGTAGAGAAGAAATTTCTGTCACCTGTCATGTGGCACGTTGCTCCGCTATCGATGACCCATCCGTCGCTTTCTCTACCGGCGAGAAAACACACAGCATCATCTTGCGCATGTTTTGCCTTTTCTTCCCCATTTTTGCTCTCCTGCTTCTTATTTGAGTTGCCTTCGTTCTTCTTTTTGTTTGCAGCCAGAAATTTTCGGCAGTCCCTTCGAAAGTGTCCTGTCTTTTTACAAAAGAAACAAGTCTTGTCTGGCTTGCTACCTTTTGCTTCGGATTTCATGGCTTTCTCCGTGTCAACTGCTCCACTCTTTGCAATACGTTTTGAGTGCTGATCGAAGAGTTTTGACTTGACAAAATCAAGTGTCAAATCCACTTCCGGTCGACTTTCTAATGCTTGTATGAGGCTTTCGAATGAATCTGGCAGGCTCGCTAGGATCATTGCTACCTTAAACGGTTCATCAAGGTCCTGTCCAGCGTCGCTGAGCTGATCAAATAATTCCTCCAGGTCCATTATATGTTTATCTAAGTTACCGTCCTCGCAAAGCTCCATTCGACTCATTTTCTTTAGCAGCAAAACTCTTTTAGATACCGTTGCCTTCTCGTGATATGCCTTGAGTGCCGCCCACGTATCCTTTGCCGTTGTCGCTTTCTTGATTAAGGGCAACTGACTCGTTTCGAGGAACAGTCCAATTGTGGAACGCGCTTTGCGATCCGTCTTTTTCTACTCATTATACGTCGAACTTTCCTCCTCAGGCTTCGGTTTCGTGAGTATGTCCCACAAATCTTCTCTCTCAAGGAGCATTTGCATCAATTGTTTCCAAGTTTGCCAGTTAGTTCCATTTAGCTTTGGAAACGAGATTCGTAGACCATCGGCCATCTTGCCTCTTTCTGTGTTACAACTTTCGATTGATACTTTCTCTCGTCAGGCACTGGGCCCATAACCTGTAGATAAATGCTGAGAGAAAACATCCTGTCCTTGGACCAGTCTTAAGAAGGATATAAATGAATAATGGCTATGGCCAATGTAAACTTTATAATATCCTTTGTAAAATGCGTTACAAAATAATACGTGTTTTCGAGAGAGAATTTGAATCATGAGAGAATCAGAATAATGAGCATGAAGAACCAAGAATATAAGAAATCTAGATATGCATAGAAAATAAAATAAGTCTCTAGTGATACTGCAGCGCTGCGCGTGATTCCGCCGCCATCTATGTAGGCATTACTCTAGCCAACAAAAACTACAATAAGCTATAAAT
>VBVR01004600.1:0-14010 GCA_011638315.1 Tetramorium parvispinum | reverse complement strand
CTACGACAATGGCCATTATTTTAACGTGACAATAATAAGATAAAAAGGGAAGAAAA
The DNA here is from genome assembly GCA_011638315.1 of Tetramorium parvispinum. NCBI lineage: Eukaryota > Metazoa > Arthropoda > Insecta > Hymenoptera > Formicidae > Tetramorium > Tetramorium parvispinum. The sequence goes on along the minus strand of VBVR01004600.1, from coordinate 13,954 downwards.
TTTTACACGCAAGATTTATGTTTTCAAAGACCAACACGGTTACGTACCGAATCCATCCGTCCGATTGCAGTTGCTCGAAAGCAACCGTAAACGATAAACGACATCGAGTCAACGAGAAGAGAGAACTCTTGGCCAAGTGGTCTTGTAAATTGCAGGTAGCCGAGGGAGTTTGCGACCTCTAGGATAATCTTGCGGTAACGGCTGTTGTGATTTGCGATTATCCGAGAGTGCGTTCGACATTGCCGCAGTCGGGAAAATGTCATCAGCCTTAAAGATGAAATGAAAGCGAGAAGGATGTAATCTTTCATTTTTTAATCCATGAATCTTATATCTATAAAAGTGTTAATTAAGATTAAACGTATAAAGAGAATATTTCCTGTGATGAGAGGTGTTAAAAAGATATTCTTTTATTATTCTTGATAATTTTCTTTTATAAGGAGAGATAAATTACTAATCTTTTTTACGTAGCTGTAGACCTATAGGAAAATTTGTCTAAAAACTAAATCTAAAATCATTTTAAAAAGATTCAAACTGCTTGAATAATATATTTACATACTTTATAAAGCTAAAATGTAAATTATATGGACAATCAATTTTTTCATTTTCTCCAAATTATTTTTTAAATCACGTGGCGTGTTCTGAAGCAATGTACAAATATTTCTGCCTCGTGTCAAAATTAATAGAAGAAAATAATCTTTTCGCTATCAGCACTCTCGTGAGTACTATCTGACATAGATTAAACCCTAACGTTGGTGTTGATAGACGAAATCGTCTACGGAAATTCTTTCACTAATTAAATTATTCGTTTCATTGTACTCACTTGGTGTCTCTCATTGAAAGATAATTAAATAATAAAGATTAATTGCATTATTTTTTTGACGAAAATATTACGCTTCAATTGTTGCATGGCGAACTTTTATTAAAAATGCAATAATCTTAATGTTATTTGTCAAATTTTATTATCATTTACATTACGTAATGCACATTATTGATAACGCATCAAGGCTTTCTACGCAATGTTTGCATATGCTCGAATTATATTTGATTCCAAAGACCTACTTTCGAGTATACTTTCGTAAATATGTGAAATGAAAATATAAAAAGGCTTACGAGATTAATTGATCACATATTTCTTGAAAAGCGAATTTTTACATGTACATACACTGAATGTTATTACACACTTTTAAATATACAGGTATGTATACTCGCGGATGCATTTTGACTTTACTTAATAAAAAAAATTAATAAATATAGATTTTAAAACTAGAATACGACATTGAACTTGTTGAAAAACGATAATTGTTGTGAGCTATAAGATTTTTAAAAACTGACGTGAGTAAAAGAAATACTTACGATACGCAGGAAGGAGAGTCGACTTATTCAGCAGCGATTGTTTACGACGGACGAAGTCCACTCAAGGTCTCATTCGACACTGACTTTTATCAGCAGTGCGGACGACCATTAGTCTGATTAATCTCGCGAGTGTTTGCACCGTGATCGTCGCGCTCGAATAAAATATTGAATCTATTTTTCTTTATTTCTCCACAGTAGTCTCCACAATTTATAAAATTTGTTAATCTTTTCTTAGTCGAATGACATTTAGAAATATTCAAGAATTATGTCAACGCATTTTACAAATTAATATATTATACTTCGGGCTCTCTCTCTCTCTCTCTCTCTACTAACAATTAAATCGTCTTCAATTTTTTTAGTAACTTGAGGCGCACTGCGTCGCGCGCATATAGAAAGAATCACACTTATTTATATTCGCGGATATCAACGAGAACATTCTATAAAACGAATTGTTCACTTAATGCACTATTTAGCCATGATATAAAGTGACAATTTGCTTCATTCACATTATTCCAGAATGCAGAATATTAAACGTTCGAAGAGAGAGAGGAAAGAAAAGAAAAGAATGCCCTGCTCGTCCGCTATACATGTGTGCCTAACTATATTCCCCCTCTCTCTCTCTCTCACTCACGTATCAATTTAATAATAAAAAACACAGTAACAGTGAAACATACAAAGTTTAAATTAGATCCTGCTCGAAATAATTACTCGGTCGATGTTGATGACAACGGCGCAATACAAACTTGGTTATTCGGCGCGAACGAGACGATGCTATGCAGCTTAGAGCAGCAATTTTTTTCTTTTCTATATCTCTTGAATAATGGATTGATGCCGCTGCCTTCTTCCCTTACCTCCACTCACCTCAACTCACCTCTTCGTTCGCGACGTCTGATAAAATTAACCGACGGTATTTCGAAAACTCGCTATCGAATTTTATTCGGCAAGCGCGACTCGTGCTACGAAATACCGCGCGAGGATAATACATCCGCTCGATACATTCAGGTATCGACATTTTTCACATGTTATAATAGCCGATTTTATTGAAACGGTTCGATGTTAAATTCGATATCTCATTAATCTTTACAAGTTTAATTGCGTTTAATGAAACCATTCATATCGATAAACACAAAAAAGAAAAACAAATATGTAAATGCACAGAGGACAAGTATAACTGATTTAATATTAAAATTCGGCAAATACTTACGAGTAAGAAGAAAAATAATAAAATGTAAAAGACGTTCGGGCTGATATTTCTCTTCCAAAAGTAAAACATTGTGAATAATGCTATTGTAAATATTTTTTAAAGTTTTGAAAAATTTTGTCACGCTTCTTATTCTTTAGCGCAAACGCGAGCATAATAATGATATAAATAACTTGGTCACTTGGATGTTTCGTCTAAAAAGTGGATTTACATTCTTTTTTAACATTTTGTATATTTTGTTATTCTCTTTTGAAATTTGTTGTTACAAAGGAGCAATAGATTTATACATATATATCTTTTTTTTGTGTTTATTTTTTTATGTTTATTAATTTGACATTAATCCTGATCATTAATTGCACAAATTGTTATTGTTATATCCAAGATTCATGACCGGATTATATTTACTGTGTTGAGAGAAAATTGAAAAATTAATTATATCCTATTGCGACGATTGTCTTATTGCAGAAACCGTGATGAGGCGGAATTTTATTTAATTAACCTAGTAGGAAGACAGATGTAAATTACAGGAATCTATCACATAGTAATAGCCGCTGCTACTTTAGAACGAGTAGGTAGAATAAACCCACCTGTGCGAGCGAAAATGAATACGTTTCGCAACAACAATGCTTCTTCTTTTTCCTTATATATGCTCGTCGGTGCGCGAATATATATGTGTGTGTGTGTATGTGTGTGTGTGTGTAGCAAGCCAGTTTTATCCTACTTTAGGTAAACTTAAGCTCGCCTTGTACTTTATATGACATGATGCTTCTTTTTTCCTCCCCCTCTCTTCCTCTTTTTCCATCTATCTATATTTCTCTCTTTCTATCTATCTATCTCTATCACTGTTCTCTTTTATCGACGAACGTGTGTGTGCGACGACTACGTTGTTGTCATAACTTCGATCATGAATTGATAAAGAGCTCCCGAAACAATGCGATTTCTCTTTTGCATTTGCGACGATTGAGTGGAATTTTTTATCCATAGGATTTTTTGACAGCTATCGCATGGTTCTGCGATGCAATGCAATTGATGCTATTATATAAAAGTTTGACTTTTTAATCAAAGTTAAAGTCAAATGATATAAATTTTTATGTTATTTATATTTATATTGATATCATTAAAATATAATCCACTCAATTTAGTTACTTTAATTCAATTTAATTAAAGCTTTGTTTAGAATAAACTATTAATTTTATAAGATTTGTACGAGAATCTGCTTTTATCATGAAATTGATTTCGTGAAATTCAGTAATTTATTCCAATATATCGTAAACTTTTTAGTCATTGCTTCACACTGGTTTACTTGAATCCTTTGGTTAGTATTTACCGCACGACGAATGTCAATTACCTGAATGCGACACACGTTTATGTGGAATGTGCAAATGCTATGTACGTATATTTATTCATATTCTGGAATAGAGAACAGAGAGGAAGAGTTAAATAAAAAGCTGAAAAGATTTTTGAAAAAACATAAAAAATATATCTATCTTTAAATATACGTATCTATATATTTTTCTCAGTAGATTTTAATAATCACTAATATCTAAATTAGTATTTTAATTATTATATGTAAACATAATACGTGTTATCTATTCATATTTGGTATATCAATATATAGGATTCTGAAAGATCCAATAAATAATTTTACTGATATTCTCATATCTATACTTGAAGCATTCCTGTTGGAAGCGTTTAGGACCTGTGAGATTTTAAACCGGCCTAGCACCAAGGGAATAAACCTTCGATCCATACGAAAGAAAAAGATGGTCGGACAAAGGAAAAAAAGAAGGAAAATATCGCTCGACGTGGGTCGAAAGGTGCGCGCAGGAGGAAAGGATCGGAAACGAGAATAAGAGAGAGAAGAAGATACGATAAACTGAAGGGTTCCACCGCAGTGGTGAACACATGGAAAAAGAGGAAAACAAGAGAACGCTGAATGCGAAAGAGGGAGAGAAAAGCGGAGAAGGCGTCATGAGAGTGTAAATGAGAAGGCGAAACTGAAGGTAGGGGTATGAGAGCGGCGCGAGTAAAGCAGAGAAGAAGACCAATGAGGCGAGTAAAAGAGACAGACAACGATTTAACGAGCGAGAGAGGAAGAAAGTGAAAAAAGAATGACAGTGTGTAGAGAAATAGTGGCGAATAAGCTAGAGAGACTGGAAGAGAATAACCTGAACACAATGAAGAAACTGAGATGGCAGAACAGGAGGAATAAGTTAAGATAGAGAGAGAGAGAGAGAGAGAGAGAGAGAGAGAGGGGAAGAAGACAATTTAAGAGAAAATAAAAGTAACGAGCAGTACAGATGTAATGCGTGAAAATGAGAGGAAAATAGGAAAAAGGAGAAAGAAGAGTGCGAAAAAAAGGTAGAGATGGGAGGATAACTATTGCAATAAACAAAGATGAACGGAGAGAATAACATATGGTATTTTCTAAGATAAACGTGCTCTGCTCATATTTTGTATAGGTACATTTTGTCAAATACGTTGAGGAATGGCCGCTTTGCCCAGTTGTTGGAAATTAGAACTAGAGGAAACTAACTTTCCTCAATTGTACGAGAGAGAGAGAGAGAGAGAGAGAGAAGGTTTCCTTGGAAAATCGACAATTTTCTCGAGTAAACGGAACTTTCAATAAACGAACTCTCCTCCTTTAAATCATTCATCACATTAAAAGATTAAAACAACGGATTTTGAAAACGACTAACGAAAAAATAAGTATTAAGTAACGAATTTCTCGTAGATATGTTTAGGAAATGATTTTATGCTTGCAATAATAACAGTGAACCTGCCGCGCAATTATCGTAAAAGCATTGTACTTTTTGCGCGGCGGATCGAACGAGTATCTCGATGAGAAGAAAAAGCGCGGTGTATGCGATGGTCTCTACAATAGGAGTCCACGACGAGAGCTACGTGCTCGACCAGGCGGGGTAATCATGCAGTGGGAAATTCTTTGCATCGAAATCCTTTTTATTGAGCCACTTCCATTGTGTCCCTCCCTTTGCACCGTTCCTTGACTACTTCGCTTGTCGCTGGTTTCGGTACAGTGAGCGAGGGGAATTTTCGTGTAACGTTGCACTCGTGAGACATCGTGGATTTACCCTTCAATATAGATATACACATTACACAAACACGCACGCATACATAAATGCAATTTTTATCAAAATAAAAAAATTGCAGTTCGAATATAACGATTAATGTTTTACGTTTTTAATTTCACAGTTATATAAAATGCGATACTCTCTGATTTTAATATCTTTGTAAAATTTAACTTTATTTTTTTTTTTATTTAAGGAAAGCAAAATGTCAAAGTTTCCAACCTGTTTATGATGGCGAATTCTCACTAAATCACTTTTCGCATCGTGTACGTTACGGTGTAAGAACTATTTTATATTATTTCTTGTTTACTTTGTGCAGATCGTTCTCTATAAAGCTATTTTAATCTCGTTTTATTGTAAAAATAAACACGTCGAACCTTTGAAGAAATCACACTTATTTTCCTCAGGCGAATAGAGGTAGTGATATAACGATTGATTATTCGCGAGTAATGTCGTGAGAAAATTACCTTTTCACACATAGAACGTAAAATTGCTTTCGCGAAGTTTGTGAGTAATAATGTTTTTGTGGAACACCCCCCCCCTCTCTCTCTCTCTCTCTCTCTCGCTCTCCCGACTTTTCGGTTTTTCCAATTTATACATGATTTCATAAATGACTTAAACAAGAATTGTATTTACGTGATAGGCTTATATACGCTAGTACGCTCTATTTAATTAAATGCAAAAATAGAATTATTTATAGCAGTACAATTGGATAATGTACCTAACATTTAAATAAACATAACATTTTTTAATAATGACTTTATGTATTTTATTAGAATTACACAGTTCAAAGTTAAAAACTTTTTTATATAATTTATATTTTACGACCGTGGAAAATTCTCTTCGCATTCAAAGAAAGTACAATCAATGTTTCAGGACAAAGAAAATGCGTCATGCATCATATGCGTTTAAAATTCGAAGAAATCGTAGTCGCGTACATTTCGAAGGCGGCCTAAAAACCTGCTCGATGCAGGTTCTGTAGAACGCATCTTTCTCAATTCTTTCTTTTTTTCTTCTCTCTTCTCCCTCTCACTTGCTCATTTTTATTTACGAGGAAGATACGTGCGTGCCTATATGAAACACGGAGCATTCTTGTCGAAACGTGTCGAAACAAACTTGACACGAAAGCTATCGAGTTTTAGAGCTTGCACAAAAGTGTCAAACTATGCAAGATTACCGAATTTTCAACCAAGAAATACCTGCAGTCAATTATTGAATATTAAGCAATGAGCAATAAACACTTGATAATAGCGGTAATAAAATGATAATGGATGTGCTTTTTATATATATGCGTCATCGTCAGCTTATACAAATGGTTAAACAAGTGTTATAAGTTTAAATTTTTATTCTTATAATATACAATACAAAAAATTACATTTTTATCATCTATTTATTTATTCACTTTTTCTTTTATTATATATTAGAAGAAATATATCCAGTAACCCTGTATCTTTTTATCCCAAGAATAATTGTGATCTTTAAAACAGAAATTACAAAGCTTTGTTGCTGCAGGATTAATAGGTCACGTTTAACTCGAGCGTTAAAAAGATTCCTATGACTTTTATGAGTCGAACACAGATTCGTTTAAACTTTTAGCCACTCTAGAGAGAAGCATTTTGCGTAAGTATGCCCGCAAAAAAAATCGGCCGTCAATTGATTCGATGACGAGAATGATAATTACAATTATCACTGCGAATAAAAAAGAGACGAAAGACGAATGCTCTGCTTGTGCTCACGGAATCGCAAAAGGATCGTTTCTTCCGCCAAGTACATGGATCCCTACGCGCAAGCGAGCGAACGCGCGAGGATAGTGTAACGACATAAAACCACCGCTTCTTCTGCTCCTTGTGGCATGCGACCGGTTTAAAGACCGTTCGCGAGCTGTTCTTCAGCTGAGACGCGGACACAGAGGTTAAAGAGGCTACGACTTTGGACGAAAAGCTGCGTCGGAATAGCAGCGAAAGGAGTTTCTCAGGGAAGAATAAAGCGACGAAAGAAAGAAGCAGGAAGACATATTTGTACTGTTACATCGTTTAAGAATTCCTTCGATCGATAACGAATTAAGTTAAATGCTGACGATAAATGCATTAATTGAAATGCATTGCGAAAAATAGAAAATGAACAATTGAGTGGTATAGATGAAGGAGATCAAGTAAAAGCACGCCGTATGCGAAAAAACAATGAAAACAGCCTTAAATAGATCTCACAAAATATAACTTGCAACTTAAAATTTTTTATTTATACACTTATATAACTTGTTACATATAACATAATAAATGTAATTAAAATATTTCAATTGTTGAAATTTTTATATTCAAATGTGAATGCGAGATGTACTTCTCATTAAAATCAATACAATTTTTATATTTCAAAAATATTATCGTGAAAGACAATACCACGGAAACTACTGTTTACTTGGGAGAAAAGAGCTACTTTTACCGTACAAAGAATTTTTTCAAAGAATTCTTGAATTCTTTTCATAACAAGCTTTCCTACCTTCCGCATTATTCAAGCTCGCTTCGAATGAACGTATCTGCTTTACGTTTACTGAAGGGACCGTAAATTCACAAATGCATATTTAATTCGCCAAATGAAGTATTCAGTGAGAACTAGTGATTAAATGCTAAAAAAAAATATTAGAAAGTAGTTTCAGAATGCACGATAAGTGTAACGAGAAATAGAAGCGAAGGGGAGGGGTGAAGGAAATTAAAAGAGGTGAAGGGGGAAATCGCGAAGCAAGTGAGAGAGGCGCCCCTCTCACGAAATGTAAAAGTGGCCAGACTACAAACCAGGTAAGAGAAGAGCGACCAGCTGTTTCCTCACATGACGTCACGCAGGTGTCTGCAGGGGGAACCGAGGCGGCTGGTGGACAATGCTCCTAGCACTCGCGATCATGTCTCGATCCTGTTCTTTCGGTATTTTATTTCTTGAGCGGCTATATCTTCTCTCTCTCTCATCACACACATTTGTTCGCGCTTACGGACAAATTTGCGTGTATATGATACGTATTATGTGTGGCATGAACGGACCTTTTTGCAGTTCTTGACACGCGTTTTTTCTCTCTCCATGTTACGATCTTTAAAGTTATTCGATATTCTGCATTTTTAAACGACCAAATGAATCGAATTCCGATACTTTTCAGATGAACAACTCAATTATTTATATGTATATTCGACTACTGTACACAAGATTCTCAGATACAATTTCTCGTACAATTTTCTGTATTTGCAGATTGTTGAGAAATTTAAAATCGATTTTTCTTTATTTGATATTCAAATTGATTTAATTCTTTCCTTAGCTTATACGTATTTTCTATTACGAATATTTTGCATTTTAAATACGCACATAGTCTCTATTTGAATGTATTAAAAACACGCATATTCATTATATCATAAAAAAAAGAAATTATGTATGTTACGATTTGTATTATATGCAACCATATTAGAATAACGATTAACAAGCGCAATTTTACGAAGAAATGAATAAAGCATTAATAATCATATAATCTTCTCGAATTACATTGATAAAGAGAATATATGTATGGAGTTCATGATGATTGTACGTGTGTACAATGATTTTTACTACTATTTGGTTTAAAAAATTTAGATCGTTAAAAATCTACATAAAAAAAAATTGTACATTCTTATTGTATAATCATTTTCGCACATCTATCCCATTATAAGGTTGAAACATTGTCGCAATCGTTTGCTCGCTCGCTCGCTCTTTGATCTTCCGGCGATAGAATGAACCCTATTAGCCGTCTCGTGTATCAATTAAATTTGCATCCTATCGCAGGCCCGCAGGGAAGAATCGCGAGTAGGTAATAATCCGGATTTCTGGCTTACCCAATCGTTACTTAATCCTTGAATATTCATCCACTCGCGGTGCGGCATGCGTTTCCATTGTTTTCTAAACAGATTGTCCGATATCGTGGCTGGCTCGATGTACCACGGACACGCTTTGCTTCTCGGTCGATTCTCCCTCGGAACACACACATATAACACATGCCTATGTTTGTGTGTGTATATGCGCGCGTCATGATGATACGCATGCGTGTAGCCATCGGAAGGGCCGACGTCGACTCATTGTGTCTCTCCACGCGTTTTCCCTGAGGATTAAGAATCATATACATGCACATGTGCATACAATGATCCAACATACACCACCATCTTTCCTCGCCTAATCGGACCAATAACCCGCGAATGTCCCCCTCTAACATCTCCGGCGTATCTATCTCATGAGTGACCTGTTTATTCTTGCGATTTAGTCATCTCGCTGGATCTCAAGCAGACTAAACTATCTAATTAAACAGACATTCGAGGGGGTTCTCCTCCCGATATCGATGAGACATCAATTTTTATCTGACGCGACAATAACGCGATTAATTTTCATCGATAGAATATATTTTTTAGTTACTAAGTATATATATATATATATATATATATATATACACTTTATTAATTCTCAATTATTTTTGTCTACTTTTCCTTTATCATCAATAGAAATTTTATTTTTGCAATTTTTCTTCGGAGAAAATAACGAAAAGAATAAATCGTCGATATTGTTAAATATGCGTTGTTACATCGCCGATAATAATTATCCAAGAAGACGTATATGGCACGCTGTGTACATCAAAGTTGTGCCTTCGCAGAAGGTCACAGATTGGTCGATGATGATTAATCACAAACATTATCTTATCGTGAGTTGAATGCTCCGTTCGTAAGTACGTCATCGCTGGCTTCTCTGTACAACAAGCTCGCGCGGCGAATGAATCACATTATTCGTTAATTATTTTAATCAACGTAATATCTTGACTAACTTATATTACATAAAATTATTTAATACAATAAATACGTTTATTTACGCTAAAGAAAGATAAATGATGATGATTTTTATTTCAACGAGAAATATAGTTTCTATAATAATAAAAATACTTTAGAATACTTGAGGAAAAGGAACGATTATTTTACAATTGAGACGTGTAAAAGTTTGGCTTTCAAATAAGTATAAATCGGGAAAAATCGGGCGAATTAACTTTGGATAGCATTATCGATAGCATTATAAGTCCAGACAGTGAAAACAATGTTACCCAGATGAGTAATTCTTCTCTGAGTAACTTTAAGCTAATTGCGAGATATAGCGGAAAGAGAAAGAGAGAGAGAGAGAGAGAGAATGATATGGAAGAGAAGTAAGAAGTAAGCGAGAAGCAAATATATCGAAGAGCATTGGAAGAACAAAGACAGGACGGACAGTGAGTGACCCGTCTGTTTTGTAATACTCTTAGTCATACGCATACTTGCCTACTTAGGAAATTCAAAGCTGAATACGGCAATGAGACTTTGCGTTATCGGTGGAATTGACGCTGCAGTGAGCGTCGGAGCGACTAGAGGTTCGGCACCGTATACATATACCGGACGCCCGATGCGATTTTCTACCCGAGAATAACGGCATTTCACGGCGAAACGTCCGACTACCTACCGCTTTCGGATCGCTGCTTCAGGAATCTCTCGTAATCCCTTACGTGGATGTGATGCTCTTTGCAACATTCAAACGATAACGTTGTATATAATTATATACATATATATATAATAAATAATACAAAATTTACGTTAGAATTATAAAAATTTTAATTATGAGATTTTAATTTTTATAAAATAAAAAAAAGACTCCTTTTCTCTTGCAATGAAATGGTGTTATCACCAATATATGCTGCCAAAAAGTCAATATATGTTCTTTTTACTTGTGATATCAAGAAATTATAATAATTTATCACACACATATACAGAGAGAGAGAGAGAGAGAGAGAGAGAGAGATCAGAAATAATACAATCATTGAAATACAAATAAATTAATCTATCATTTTCATCTTTAGAATATATTTATGTATAATCTTAACAACAACGTTTATCTACAATTGGTGAAAGAACGTTTGATGAGTGGGAAGAGATATTTTGAAGACACGAGCGTGATGATAATGTCGATACTCGATATTCTCTGGCATTTATAAATAAATTACGCTAAAAACAATGTGTTTTGCTTGGATGTCGATCAAATTAAACAATAGGTAATCGCAACTTTTAAACATATTGTTTCTATTGCATGATATATACATTCATATATACGACGTAACAAGCAGGGTCGTCGAGGTTGAGAAACCGTTCAATAAATTTTAACCTCACAAGGCATCCTGCGAAGAATCATGGACATTGCGGAAGCTAGCGAAGATAACACCGGGTCAGATTCTGTAAACACTGTTATCAGCATATGAGCTGAGAGTACCACCGAGCCTGCATTATAATCGCGCGCGATAGGTTGCGAGATCCATGTTTACACTTTGCGGTTACGCTCATGATCGCCAGATCGTAATTACGATTTTTGCCCTACTGTGAGAGTAAACAGTGGTGAGATGTAGTATGCCTCTTATGCCAGCGAATCTTTTTTTCTCTTTTACTTCTGTTTTTCGCAAAAATATTTATATACTGTCTTGCGCGACGGATGGGAATTGGAGTAGAAACAAATCGATAATGCGAAGCTTTAACATTATCATACTTTCTGTATCGTTAACTATCGGTAATTAATGAAATTGTTTTAATAGGAACATACGTAAAAAGTTACTTCTCTAATGGTTTTTTTTTCTTGTTTTTCCTTTTCTTTAGACATAAATAGGCCATTGTCAAAGAGTTTATTTTATTTCCTATACAATTAAATAAACAACTATAAAATGTAATACAATACATGTAATCACTATGTGCAATTTTGTGCAACTACTTTTCTTTAAATTATAATTTCATAATGAATAAATTTTCATAGATTTAATAGATATTTATAATTTTTATAATAGAGATTGTATATTTTTTTATCAAATCGTAAAGAATCAATGAAAGAGTAATATCATAATTTATTTTCATTGTTGTAAGCTTGTAGAACGTTGGATTTACTCGGTGCAGTATCGTTTGTAGTTTGCATTAAGAGCTTCTTTGTGTCAATATATCGAATAGCGTTCAAGAGAAAGAGAGACATAGATGATCAAAGTCACTTAAAAATAGCCCACATAGATGCCGAAAATAAAGACGAGTACCACTCTCGTTCGACAAACGATTGTACATGAGATGATGGGTTTTACGCATCTCTCCCTTGTATTTCGTTTCTCTCTCTCTCTCTCTCTCTCTCGCTCTCTTTTCCCCCTTTTACCCTCTTCTTCTCTTCCTCTCCATTTCTCTGTTTCCCTTTTCTATATTAACTTCGACGCAGTGCGTTATAATCTCTTAGCGACCGACCGTCTTACCTTCGACTCGTCGAAAGTACTCTCTACTAGTGGAGCTTTAGAAAATGCCGAATCATTAGGCATATTTTTGGAAGATTTTAATATAGGCCTCATCTCCTCGTCGTCAAATGGAGATATGAGAATATTAATCGAAAGTATTGCGTAAATTAATAATATTTTAATTATATTCTTTTACAAAGAAACAAAAAAGAGGAGAAATTTCTTAACGTAATAAATATTAACGATATTAAAGAAAAAGAATTCAAAATCATAGTGATCAGTGATCACATAACAAATAAATCAATATATTAGGCGCGACAATATACTTCACAATATAAATTGCTAGCATGATTACCAACTACTCCGTTTACATATTGATACTTGTGTCCAGTTGCAAAGTATGCAAAGAAGTAAAGAACAGTGCGAGTCGATTGCATAAGGGCTTTAATGATAGTTCGATGCGATCTATCATTTCGCTTCAAAACAATGATCGCTCGATTGGCTAACTGAGCAATTATGCTTTTGTAACAACGCGTTAAAGATTAACTTTCACTCCTTTCCGCTCACGTTAAAAGCGAATCGAGTCTCTTGAGGTCTCTCTTGCCACAACATTATCCGATCGCAAAACATTGTCACTATCATGGTATTCTTAGTAATTTCCTTCTATTAATGTGTCTTTTAGTACATACATATAATTACTATATAATATAGAGCACGTTATTCACAGATTGAAATATGTTATACGGTATACATGTATGTATTTATTTATAGAAATAGAAAACGATAAAATAGATATATGTAATTACTATAATTTTGTGGTAAGTCAACATAGAGATATCAAGTAAGGCGATGTATGTAGCTAACCAGTAAGAATTAAGCAAATATATGACAACAAAGATACATAATTAAAGTAATTAATGGATGGACTCTCTCTTGCGTAAGAAATAAAATTAGCAATCACAGTTGTTGTGTGTACTTTGTAACATATTATATTATATGAGATTTGTTACAATCTGTGTAAAGCTTCGTATTATACCTATGTAGATA
>VBVR01004599.1:0-14011 GCA_011638315.1 Tetramorium parvispinum | reverse complement strand
GAATATGGTAAAAGAGATTTTTATTTTTTTAATAATTCTTATTTTACACAATTCATATTTTATGACCAATCATTTCAAATATATAATTAAAAAATTGATTAAAAAATTTTAGTTTTTATTTCAAGTGAAATTTATTTTAATTTTTATTTTTTTAATTAAAAATATAAATGGAAAGAATGAAATATCCAAATTTGATTGCAGGTGAAATGAGCAGTAGCGGTGGATTCGGTGTCGGCGTCGGCGTCGCCGGCGGGCCGACCCTCGCAGCTGCCCAACAGGGTCAAGGAGTGGCCGCCCTTATGGTGATGCTCGCCGTTCTGTGCTTTATTCTTGCGTATTGCTGTTGGGGTGCGCCCTTCTGCCGATCCTTCTGCAGACGACATTGTTGCTGTCGCTTGGAAGATCCCGATCCGGATCCACGGTTCGGCAGCAATGATCAAACCATGGTAGCGACGCCGACGATCATCCTCCTGCCACATGGTAGAATGCTTGTTGTCGACGGCACAATTTTCACTCAGTTTCAAACGGATCCCACAGGTATAATTTAGAAATTTGTGCTTTTGGAAAAGGTATTACTCGAGCAGAGCAAATTGAAATAAAATCAATCATTTAGTAAATAGATAGATAAGCGAGTAAGCAACTAAATTAAAGAAACTAAAATAAGAATAAATTTGTCTTGTATAAATTAAAGACAATATTTAAAAAATTTGTGTGTGTGTGTGTGTGTATGTGCATATATGATAATATGCGCGCGCGCGCACGCACACACACACACACACACACACACACACACACACACACACAACACAATAGATACGTGGTGTATAAAATATACAAGAAAAAATTAACTTTTATAATTCTTTATAAAATAAATATCTGCAATGGAGAAACATGATCTGTAGTATTTTTTGAACAATTGGTAAAATTACAGAGAGTTAAATAGTAAATATATTTTGTATCCTTGCTACAAAATAAATTTTTATAAATTCTTTAAAATAAATAAAATGAATATAAAATTTTTGGCAGGTTTAGACTTGGTGGAACTTGGCGATAGCGTGTTGCGCGCTCAGAGAAATCCGCGAAGCGTAAATCGTCACCAGTTACAAAGCAGTCAAGGCAGTATCCTCGAAATGGATGCTGAAACACCTAGCAAAGACAGCTTGGGTTCTGTCGGATGTTTCCCACCGCCTACTTATGAGAGTATTTACGGTAAAGAGGAAACCGACATGCCACCCTCTTATTCCGACATTCTTTTACACAGGTATACTATTTTTATACAGACCGGAGAATTATTGATTATTTTAAATTTAATTCTTAATCCGCAGATTTGCCAATCTACCGCATGATATCGATATGCACGGTTATTGTCGCGATGGCAAGGAGGAGATCGAGATGCAGAGTCTAGACAGCTGTCCGCATATCATTGGTAATCCGTTGAACGCGATGCCCGGATATCACCCTTATGCCACGGTGACAAGTCTATCTAGTCTACAGAGCTACCCTCGACGGAACGTTTCGCGCAATCCGTCCATTATCAGCAATCCGCTGGACAACTTTTATGTGGACAACGAGCTCAGTCTCTATCGTTTCAGTCGGGAAACGATGCCACGGGTCTCCAGTAATGATGCGAACCTCGAGACCTTCCGCGCGTCTCACGACGAGATGTCGTTCCGCGTTCCTCTCGACGAGAACGAGAATCATCGGCATGCAAGCCGTAACAATTATCAAGTCGCCGGCAACGAGTTGATGAATTCGAGAAATCGCGCCCGCAGCGTTTCCAGGCTGAGCCAGGATAGCCGTAGGAGTTCGTTGAATCGCGATGGAGACCAACATCAGGTTTTCGTCAGATTGCCCGATCCCGAAGAGATCGAGGCTGTGCGACGTGCTGATGAAGATCAGCGACCTTCTCGAATATACCGTGAGGATCAGAATGTCAGAAATCTGCATCTGGATCATCCTCAATTGCAAGATGAGATCAATCGCAACATCGTTGACGATGATCCCAGATATTTTGCGAGGAACAGGCGACTGGAGAATGAGGACAGGAATCAAGACGAAGCCGAGGGAGCTCAATATCCCGACGAGGAGGCTGGTAATTTCGGCGCGCTCGCTGATATTCGCGAGAGCAGAGTGTAATCCAAACTTTTAAGTGTGCGTTCGCATTCTTTCGAATTGCGATTGTTAAGAAGGATATCGTCAAATTCGAAGTATTTTACAAGTAAGAAAATTTTGTTTGATTTTTTAAAAATAAGATACAGTTCAAATTTAAATAAACATTTCTCTAGTAGCACTAATTGGGTTTTTTATAAAACGTATAGGAACCATCATGTGCTACCTGGATTATGACCAAATTATAATTTCTATCTTCATCATCTTCATTAAGAATTTACTGAGAAAGTCACAGCATTCTAATTTATAATTTATAATTAATATTACCATCTTCTTTTAATTTCATGAAAAAGAATTGGTTCATGCTCTTTATCATGCAAATTTGATAACGTTACATAATATCTCGTACAACAGATAAAAAAAAGTTGCGTAGAAACTGCAAGACGAACGATAAATTATTGGAATATTATTTCAATGTTTATACATAAACAAATTGATATCCAGAATTAAAAATTATGAAAATCGAAAGTGGAGACGTTATGGTTACAAGATAAATATTGCATTATGCAGAAAATATAAGACGATGTTATCATTGTATATGTATATACATATATATGTGACAATATAATTGTACGTGACACATTCTGGTAAAATTCGTCACACATACACGTACATACACACACATGCAGCGTATTTCTGATCGTGCAGTATGAAATTGAACAACGATTTTTTTCAACGGAATTTTGAAAGTATAGCTCTTACGTATGGCGATTAAAAAGGATTAGAAAAAGTAAAGAAAAACGTAAAGATAATCATAAGTTCTTTTGAGACACGCTGGACGATAAAAATTATTGAAAATACCAAAGAGTTTTTATTCAAATTATTTTGTAGAAAATGACGCAGATAAAGATTATCAATCATGCGATAAATTATATTACGTAATCGAAATCCTTCCTGATATAAAAAAAAACATCGATTGCAAGAAATTAGCAAAAGCTGAGCGATTTTCGATGTAAATTTATACACGAAAAATTGTGTTTAAATCTAACAAACGAATCATAGCAAAGTTAGCTCAGTCCGTCCAGGCTTTAATAAGCGCACTTAAGTTTCACGAGCAAACAAGCAATTTCATCACCGACAACAATTTAAACGTGATTAGCGATTTCCAATTTCTCGATATTTTATAAGTAAGCTAAGCAGTTGCCATGACCATTAAATAGCTGTTGTACTATTAAAAAAATAGTATGCTTCTTATATTATTTAAAAATACACTTTCCTCATCATTTTTGAATGGTATTATCCATTGGATACATCAAAAGGAATTTAGTATTTGCGAAAAGTAATAAAACGAAAATAAATCTAGAGTAACTAAAATAGAAATGAAATATGACGTGACAAAAATTTACATAAGAAAAAAAGCAAAAAAGTTATATTTATCGCATATTAATGGAGGTTTCAGGAACCAAAAAAAAGATCTGTATTGAAATTGGATAATTAGATACAGCAAAGTATCAAAACGTCAAATCATACCAAACATATTTCAGAAAATGGACGATCATAACAGTTGGCTTTAGATACACTTCTTACGTACACATATACGTGTAAAATAATTATAGAAAAAAAATATATAAAAAGTTGTACACGTTATCACTGTTATCGTGTATCATACGAACAAATCACTGACCGATCGCTATTGAGAGAATAAAAATTCTGCGTGAAGCATATATAATACTGTGTGCCTTCCTAGTTTTTAGACTGCTAAATGAACAATATAGACAACGGAATTTTTGTTTTACAACAATTAATTATTTCGACCAAGCTCTCTTTCTTCCTTCATTTTGAATCTAATTACAATAAAACGGTAAGAAACACACAACTTACTTTGTAAGATATATTATTCTATAGAAAAGGAATATCCTCTCGAATACAAACGATATCAATAAATTAATAAATGATATCAATATAAATTGTTTCTCATAACGAGGAACATATCTAGAATTTCATTGTACATATATATTGTTATATTTAATTATAACGAATACCGGATTATAAAAAACAGAAGGCAAGGCCAATTATATGAATGCACAAATTAATAAACTGATAATTTATTTTTAATTCACAATTTAGGGTGGGTTAATGTGAGAGCGGTCAACTTGTATTTAACGGATTCCGATTCTGATCTTATGTATACCTCGGTTTTATAAAATTAACTGGAAAGTTGAAGGCTATGAGTAAAAGAATATGTGAATAATCCGTTTCGCGCGAGAATTTACAGTTCATTTACAAATCACAATATTTACATGTTTGTTCCAATATCAATGCAGTTGACTATGTACACAATCAATATTGACATTTTTATGACTAATTACAGTTATCTAAAGAGAGTGTCATATAAAAAGATTTACAGGAGAAAGATCCTTATTTTCAATCCACGTCGCTGTCCATGTCCTCAGGAGCTGAAGAATCTTCTTCTTCATTCTTCTTGTCCCAGTCTTTCAACTTGGCTCCCATGACAAAGTCATCTCGAAGAACACTCCACATTTTGTGATCCTTAAAACGTATTTCTATTGTTATACACAATTGTACATTGCAATGTAAAACAGAATGTACCAATATCAATAAATATAATTATATATGGCCTTGATAAATGCATTAAAATATTTAAAAAGTAGCGTATTACATGCTACTTTTCTAAATGCTATAAAAATACTATAAATATATTAATATCAAATCTAATTTATAAATAAGAAGCTTTACTCACTTGGTATTTATCATTTGTCTGTTCAACAGGCTTCTCAGATTTAACCGCATTATCAACTGGTACGCTTTTACTGCCACCCATAAGGACATCAAGAAAGGCATTTTTGTCAATACTCTTGAATACTTGTTCACGTTTTCTTTCTAACGGTCCTGCCTCTGATAACTTCTTTTTAATCTCCATTTGCTGCTGTCTTACTGCATTAAATAACTGTATGACTCCTCTGCAAAATATAACATAAAGTATCAACAAACAAAAGACAGAAGATTCACAAATGTAACTTACTTTGTAGCTATTTTTTGCAACATTCTTTCATGTTCTCGATCTGTGATGGATGGTTTTACTCTAATACCAATCTTCTTCGTCATTTTCAATTTAGTCTGTGCAGTATTCGATGTTACACTTGTTTTATCAATAGCTTCTTCCAATTCTGTTTTGACCTCCTCTTTGACGCCATCAATCTCAAAGGAAATATCATCTTTCTTCTCTTTTATTTTCACATCGCATAACTTTTTCGCCTTAGCCAGTACCAGTGTCTTTTTTCTCTTTGGTTTATTTGTTTTGAGAATCTTTTGCATAGCATCAGCCCAGCCTGCATTCGAAGTAGATCCAGCATCATATGACGTCTCACCTATGTCATCTTCCATTTCATCGCCTGATTCTTTTTCTTCATAGTCACTGTCCTCATCATTCTGTACCGCATCAGCCATCTTGTTAATCTTTGAATGCACTGCAACAAGATACAAATTCAATGGGACTTCATCAAAGTAATTCTGAGAATATTAAGATCAATAATAACAATTTGATAACGATAATCTGTAACTCAGTGAGATAGCTTCGTAGTTGATGGCTCTCGATTCCACTTCTTCTATTCCAGACTTCTATTCCAATCCTAATTTCATGTATACCTCAGTTTTATACAAACTTGATGGCAAAATTATAAATAAAGTAGTATGATATGTATTTCGTAATTTATTTCAGAAATCCATATTTTAATAAGATAAAAAAATAATTTGATGTATGTAATTTGTGATTCCAAGACTCTTCTCCATTAATACAAATTTCTGATATTAAGATTGTTATCTTCAATTAAATATCGAAATTTGTAATATCAACGTTTTCCCTCGTTATTCTCAATTACTTTCTATGATGCCAAGATTATATATCATTCTCAATTCTACATTTATTTAAATCATTTCAGAAATAATCTTGATGAAGCCATCAACGAAATTTGAAGACATGCCGAAAAGGATGAGAAAAATTTAATCATGTTTTATGCAAATTAAATTATTTCCGTCACACTTTATACACATCAAATTGTTATTTTTTGCCTCATTAAAACTTAATACTTCTCGAAACGAAACAATTTTCCGTTAATCAATTCTTTTTTGGTGTATTTAACGTGCCACTAGTCTAGCAAAGGGTTGTTATGAGACTATTGAACAATCACTCTTTATTCTCCGAGTAACCTTTTATGAAACCAAAGACATGAGATGAGGGTCGAAATCGAATCCAAAACCAGCCGTCTACGAATCGATCATTCTTACTTGGAGCCACGCGTTACTGTATTTATTTAAATCAATCTTTTTGTATAAACGCTTACTTGGTACTGATAAAACCATAATATTGTCCGACGAACTTATTCACGCTTGTTCCAGGTGACTTCAAACATAACCATGTGGTCGTGAAACCTGGAGCTGCGATGTGTGCTGCCATCCTGTAGACCATTTAACAAATATTTTTTCCTGATTAACGGCTGATAATTCAGTTAACACGTTAATTAACAGAAAGTAACGATATTAAATAGCAAAATTAAAAAATACGAATAATAATAGTATAATAGTATAATGTTAAAAATAATAAATTTCGGATATTCATATATGTACATATAGAAATGTTTTATTCCTGTAAATAAATTATTCCTGCATGTGTTGCAATTCTTTATATTATAAAGATACACGTTCCCTCCGCGGCGAAGGAAATTTAATTGCTGATAACGAGGCAAATAATTAGCGCGTGGCAGATAGTTTTGTTCTCTCGTATTTCAGAGATGCTGCGCTCTCATATTTCCGATGACATACTCCAGATTCCTGATATTATTCTGTTATTCAACGCGTCATGATTGACGACACGTGTCACGCATGAGGGACGACGAATCATTATTTTTAGCAGAGCGCACGCGAAGAATTCCGTCTTCCCACGCCGTTCATTCTCGCGCGAAAATCATCACCGTATTTGCCGCACAAAAATGGTGCATGCGGCATGAAATATGCGTGTTTCCGAGAAAAATCCAAGTAACACGTAATGATCATAGTCGCGGAAAATTGACGTGAAAAGAAGTCTCGATCAGGATGACATCATCTCGTCCTTGTCTCGGCAATCGAGTACGTGTTACTTTGGAAAGAAAAGAAACGTGTAGAAAGTATAGATATGTAGAATTAATTTTTTAACGATGCTACTGTTGCGTCTCCCCTAAACATTTACTTTTATTTACAGGAACTTGTTAACAGGAGCCTTTGTTACTGTGTTGCAGAGTATTATTGTTGATCAAAGTATTATTATTCATAACACGGAGACAAGGATGTGTCAGTTTTTCAGTAAATATGATTTTAATCACGGTATATTTGCGTGAAACACGTGAGGAAATCCGCCAAGTTGTACATACGCAAATGTAATTAAATCCGATTTTAAATTTGCGCAGCTGACTTTTCCTCGCATTGTGCACAGAAAGAAGCATTTGTTTATATTTAATAAATTGCTTGATTTATATTTGTTTTATTAAAAAAACATTATTTTATAACTTGTATAACTTGCTTATTTTGTTGTTAAATTATCTATTGTTTGACGGAATAATTATTATTTGAAATATAGTACCTTAAATTAAAAAATTGTCCAATTACCAATATGTTGGATCCTAAATTAGTTAAATGCTAAATTAGCTAAATGCACGTTCTCGTTCACCTTGCGCATGATATATGTATGACTGGTATTGGCGATTTAGCGTGAATGTACATATGTTACACACATCGTCACTAAATCCTCTTTACTTCGTTAACTATCTCTAAAGAAACCAGTGGCGGATTTGTTTGGCAGCGTTTAAATTTTACAGCTTCAAATATACGAAGATATATGAAGATCTGCCAAGATATACGAAAAAACAACAATATATAGAAATATATGAAAATAACAATATATAGAACAAAATAATAATATATAGAAATATATGAAAATATGTGAAAAAACGTGAGAATATGTGAAAATACGTAAAAACATAAGTATTACTTTTTAAACTGTTTCAATACATTTTCTCAAAATTTAAGACTTTCGCCATCTTGTTACTAATAATGAAGCTAACAAAATTTGCAGCAGACTGTTTGCAGAATCTGTTCTCAACGAATTTAGCTGTCTGGGATAAATCAATTGAGCTATCGAAATATCGATCGCATTCTGCTGCAACAATTCCAAGCAGTGACCTGCGTATTTCTTTTTGTGCATCACTGACAATGAGAGACAGGCTTGCCGCATAAATATCGACCGCGATTTGACGCGGCAGTGTTCAGTCCGTTCGTTACCAGTCACACTTTCTGCACCTTCGTTTCGTCTTGTTCTTCTCCCTCCTCGTCTTCTCGAAAATCCGAAAATGTATGATCTCGCCTTGAAAGATCCTACAGAAAGGCAAAAAAAGTGCAACCAGGTAAAGCGACGTAATCAATTAAATGTTCTAATTATATTTACTTCATCTCGTCTGCCCGCGTGGAAAATCAGATGGAAATCAGACGAAAAGGAAAAGAAGGAAAAAGAAGGATACACGCATATCGCATATTCTCCTTTCTCATTCAAAGCAGCTTCGTATTTGCATAGATGACGCAAGAATATGCAAGCTGAAGCAAATGGATTTTCAATCATATTCGCCGTTGTAAAAAAATCCATTCTATTCCTCGTAACTGCACTATCTGCACCTCCTCTCTCGGTTTTTTCTCTTTCTATTTACAGTGGCCGATCGTGCGTCTGCTTCCAAGCGTTTGGAAGGGTAATTCCGCGCAGCTGAGAGGGACAGGCTTGCGGAGTTGGCGGCCGCGCGCTAGTCAGTCGCTGTCGTCGCTGACAGTCGGTGGCAGTCTTTGTTGGTTCCTGGATCCGTTACATCATTCGGAGGGCATAGCGCGGTCGATCCGGAGACGAGGCTGAGCGCAACGACGCGCGTCGTCGCAAAATGGCAGAACGAGGTCGCGCGAGTTACCTGGCGCTCGTCTACCTGGCCTGCCTGGTCGCGCAGGCAGCGTCGAACCCGGTGAACATCCCCCTGGGCCGAGTGTCCCAGCGTCTGTTGGGAAAGGCGTGGAGGGCTTTGAACGAGCACTCGCCGACGCATCACCTGTACGCGCACGGCAATCTGATAAACGCGCAGGAATTGGTGAGTCCGGGACGACTTCGCGGGGAGAATCGAGGAGATCCCGATTACCGCGACCTTCGCGATGCCTTTGTTTTATTTTTGACGTAGCCGCGCGGGTGCCACGGGCAGCTGAGTCAATGAGCCGATCCTTCTTTGTTTGGCGACGACTGTTGTCAGCAGCGAAAAGGACTTTGCTTGCAAATTAATGCGCTGCAGTTGCACGTAGCGTCGAGGGATGAAGGATTATTCGTCTTTTATTCGTCTACTTTCACAGTTTAACTTCCTCGAAATTAATTAATTGTTATAATTAGGAAGTGAAGATGAGGTTCCGATAATAAAAATATCAGATTAGATTATTTTGTTTGTTGTGTTACATTGTTGATGTGATGAAAATTAAATTGTAACTCTAGTTAACTCGCTTAATTGCCATTATCAAGATAATGAACAATTTTTATGTCAAGGATTGATCGAGAAATTAATTGATGTTAATATGAAAGATCATTATATTAATATGAAAGATCATAAATTTTCTTTTCTAAAAAATAATATTTTAAACGCCATAAAGAAATCTGACAAAATTACAAACGTTTTTTTTGTCTCTTAATGCAGCACAAAGAATGAGTTGTCAGTACGCAATCTGGATTCTATTTATAGATAATTTTTTCTTATGGCATGAGAAATATAGAAAACTAGTGGTATCAATCAAGGATTGAGGCGTCAAGTGATTGCATGATTATAATGATTCTGATCGGTTTTCCTGGAAGGATATGTTTCATAAATGTTATCTCTCAGAATTGCAAGATTCTGCTTCTAAGATCTCAAAAATAAAGTTGTTATTTGCCGGATTCTTCCAAGAGCATGCAATGTTCTGTGTGATAGTCAGTTGATGTACAACTGTTTTGAATTTTTTTACATCATTTTATTTTCGTTTTATTTTCCATATTAAGCGAAAGTGCTATCAAGAACAGAAATAACATTTTATTTTATTTTTCTAATCACACGACACCAATAATGTGAATGTATTCTATTAATTTATCAAGGTGTATATATTTCTCTGCATATGTGTTTGGAGGCAATGATAAACTGAGATAATAAGTTCTGGGTTATCAGGCCATGTTATACTCAGGGCAAGCTATACACGACTGAAGATTCATGTAAAATGTTATTGCGCAGTGGATTTCTGGTTTTAATAAAATATACTCTCCAATATTACATCAGCGAACAAATTGCTAAAATGCAAGAGTGGCTAGAATTATGAACTAAGCTTATTATTACTAATAAGTCTGATTAATTGTAAGATGATTTACGTTTCACTTTTCGTATAAATAACTCCATTATTATTATTATTGCAGGAGGAGCCACCTTACAAAGTATACAAATTCACATATGACTTGAGTCCGATATGCGGAACGGAGTCTTGTCCCAGAGAGGCCTGTACTATTGACCTAAAGCAAGACGAGCATGGCGATATAGAGACGCTGAATGATTCCATTCAATGCATGTATTTCTACCCAGCCGATACGCAAAATGACATGTCGCAAGAGCAGCAGAGTTATCAGGAGCAAGAGGATTCTCAGGTTACTCAGGAAAATTTGGCCGAACAGGTGAACAATAATCGAAGCGTGGAATTGGATCATGAGATTCAGGAGACCGGCGATGAGAACGTCAAAACGTTTGTCGCCGTGCGTGCCAACAACTATTGTCCGGGTTGTCCGTACGAGTTAAATCCGAATCTGCCAGGCCTTCGTCCCTTCGTCGAGCAAGCATTGAAATTGATGGATGAGCAGACCGCGAACGACTACAAACACAAGTTCATGAGCATTGTGAGAGTTACCCGCTCCGTACCGGTCTCGTCTAACGTGATAGAATACCAGTTGTTGCTGCAGATCGGTGAGTCCGAATGTCTAAAAAATGCTCTGGAGCAAGAGCAGGAATGTCCGTTGCGAACGACCGTTCCGATCAAGTTGTGCTTGGTCACATTTGAGCAACGGCCGTGGCAACAAACATCTCTCAGGGTTGTTAAGAACAACTGTACAGATCCTGAAAACATGTCTAGTGTCAACAGCCAAACGCAGAGAGCTTTGGAGAGCGAATCTTTGGTGACGGTCAAATACGATGAAGAAAGGTTTGCCACCGAGAAGTTTGCCGCCTATGAAGGCTTGAAAGAAATGTTGGACAATTACACCCACGCTCCTTCGGTACCATCGAAGGAACCCGAAGAAGCTGCAATGACAGAATCCGCTATCGTAAAGATAGTGCTAAACAAGAGCCAGGACGACGAGGAGACCTTAGGCTTTATGAATAAGACGAAAGAGTACAAAGAATTCTTAGAGGACTTTGATCTGCCTGTCAAGGTGGAAGATGCTACAGTTGAAACAGCTGGACCTTTGAAAGAAGTCAAGGAAGAGAAATTTCAACGAAAGAAGGTAGAGGATTTCAAGCTTGAAAAGGCAAACGATAAAGAGAATGTTAATAACAGGAAGAAACGATCGCAGCGTTTGGTTGGTGCTCCCCAAACTATACCCGTAGACCATCCTGATGTTCAATTGTACGTTAACAAAGCGCTGCAAAAAATTTCTGCGGAATCGAACGAGCCAAACGAGCCGTATGTAGAAATCATCGAGGCGAGCGTTCAAGTGGTTGCCGGTAGCCTTTACAAAATCAAAACTAAACTGGGCACTAGTGATTGTCCAAAGGGTACCACGAGCAACTGCCAGTTGCAAGCTGGAAGTGAGATGAAAGAATGTCTAATAAAGGTATGGTCGCGACCGTGGCTTGATAATGGTTCGCCCGAAATAACGGTAGAGTGTCCGTCGTCAGGAAATAACAGGAAGAAACGATCGCAGCCCTTGGTTGGTGCTCCCGAAACTATACCCATAGACCATCCTGATGTTCAATTGTACGTTAACAAAACGCTACAAAAAATTTCTGCGGAATCGAGCGAACCGAACAAGCCGTACATAGAAATCATCGAGGCGAGCGTTCAAGTGGTTTCCGGTCAACTTTACAAAATCAAAGTTAAGCTGGGCACTAGTGATTGTCTAAAGGGCTCCACGAGCAACTGCCAATTGCAAGCTGGAAGCGAGATGAAAGAATGTCTGATAAAGATATGGTCGCGACCTTGGCTCGATAATGGTTCGCCCGAAATAACGGTAGAGTGTCCGTCGCCAGAGAATAACAGGAAGAAACGGTCCCTACGTGGCACTAATTACAACAATAATATGCTGCGGATCGCAGAAGACATGAGAATCGAGCGGCTATTCAACGTGTTCATGGAAACCTACAATCGAACGTACTCCACGGCGGACGAGAAAAATTTGCGACTGCAAATATTTCGCGAAAATCTCGGTATCATAGACCTGTTGCAAAGTAATGAGCAGGGAACCGCTCGCTATGGCGTGAATATGTTCGCCGACGTGTCGCGCGAGGAGTTCCGACAACGTTACCTCGGTCTACGACCGGATCTGCAATCGGAAAATGAGATTCCTCTGCCTCAAGCCGAGATTCCGGATGTCGATCTACCAACCACCTTCGACTGGCGAAAGAAGAACGTTGTGACTCCGGTGAAGAATCAAGGCAGCTGCGGTTCGTGCTGGGCTTTCTCAGTGACGGGCAACGTCGAGGGCCAGTACGCGATCAAGCACGGTCAGCTGCTGTCTCTGTCCGAACAGGAATTGGTGGACTGTGATGATCTTGACGACGGCTGTGCCGGCGGCATGCCGGATAACGCGTACAGAGCCATCGAGAAGCTGGGCGGTCTCGAGCTGGAGACGGACTATCCGTACGAAGCAGAGAACGAGAAGTGTCATTTCAAGAGAAATTTGGCCAGAGTACAGCTGGCTTCTGCTGTCAACATTACGTCGAATGAAACGCAAATGGCGCAGTGGTTGGTACAAAACGGTCCAATCTCCATCGGCATTAATGCTAACGCCATGCAGTTCTACATGGGTGGTGTCTCGCATCCTTTCAAATTCCTGTGCAATCCCAATAATCTGGATCACGGCGTGTTGATCGTCGGATATGGCACAAGCAGTACGTATCACGCTGAAATAGTTTTGAACAAGCGATTGAAAAACATTGAGAACACACGGCAAAAGAAAGATTACGTTGTACTTTCTTTTCCATAAAGATCCAGAGAAATTAACTTTAATCATCGGTCTTGATGATTATGGTTTTACAATTTAACAATTTTATATTTTTATATCTAATGTTAATAAGTATATAATTCAATAATCAAGAATATGTATTTTAATTATAAGGATCAACACTCTTTTTAAAAGATGCTACATTTTTTATTTATATCTCTTCGAAGATTTACAAGTGTTACGATTATTGAGCGCGATAATAAAGATGATATTACACTCAAATATTCTTTTTTCAGGCTATCCACTTTTCCACAGAAAATTACCATATTGGATTGTCAAGAACAGCTGGGGAAAATCTTGGGGTGAGCAGGGATACTACAGAGTTTACCGCGGCGATGGCACTTGCGGACTTAACACGATGGCCTCGAGCGCCGTGGTTGTTTAATGTCGACTACGTAAATAAGTTTTTCATAATAATTAACTTATAATCGTTCCAAATGAAGTTATATATTATACAGATAAATATATATATATATATAATGTATATATATATATATATTACACATCTATATATTTTTTAATTTTTTATTTCTCTATTTGAATATCATAATATAATTACCCATATATCACAGAAAGTCGAATCTTAATTAAGATAAATATTATAAT